>BMAU01019296.1:1052500-1269146 GCA_019973935.1 Trichonephila clavipes | reverse complement strand
GAGGGGGGCACAAGAGTCATAGAAAAAGAGTCGTTGGGAACGAAAAGACGGGGTCAATGCAAAGGAGAGGGTGTCAAAGGAGACAGGGTTCATGAGAGGGTTTCAAAGGAGACAGGGTTCATGATGAGGGAAATGGTTTCAAAGGAGAGGGTGTTCATGATGAATGTCAAAGGAGAGGGTTTCAAAGGAGACAGGGTTCTTGATGAATGTCAAGTGAAAGGGTTTCAAAGGAGACAGGGTTCTTGATGAATGTCAGAGGAGAGGGTGTTCATGATGAATGTCAAATGAGACGATTTCAAATGAGAGAGTGTTCATGATGAATGTCAAATGATACAATTTCAAAGGAGAGGGTGTTCATGATGAATTTCAAATGAGATGGTTTCAAATGAGACAGGGTTCATGATGAATGTCAAATGAAATGGTTTCAAATGAGAGGGTGTTCATGATGAATTTCAAATGAGAGGGTGTTCATGATGAATTTCAAATGAGACAGTGTTCATGATCAAGGGAAATGGTTTCAAATGAGACAGGGCTCATGATGAATTTCAAATGAGACAGGGTTCATGATGAATTTCAAATGAGACAGGGTCATGATGAATTTCAAATGAGAGGGTGTTTATGATGAATTTCAAATGAGACAGTGTTCATGATCAAGGGAAATGGTTTCAAATGAGACAGTGTTCATGATCAAGGGAAATGGTTTCAAATGAGACAGGGCTCATGATGAATTTCAAATGAGACAGGATGAATGCCAAATGAGACAGGGCTCATGATGAATGTCAAATGAGACGATTTCAAATGAGAGGGTGTTCATGATAAATTTCAAGTGAGAAGGTTTCAATAAAGGTCTTTTTCCATTTCCAATCATTTTTTGAAAGGGTCACGGTGCTCAAGAATTTTTTCGACCGACTGTACCACCATATCAGCGGTATCAATGATACGGGTCCCCAAAGTAACAGGGACTCCAAAAAGATTTGAATTTGCCACAATCAAGTCTAAAGTGCACACCTTAAACCACTAGGATGAAAGAAAAAGTGGTCGCTGCAGAAGAAAGACAGTGTCTCTTAATAACTTTTAGTCTTGCGATGCCGTCAATCGTGTGTAGTAAAATGAAAACAAATAGCATTTATTGAATCGTTTAGTTCATGTCCAATATAAATTCATTGAATTTATGATAAGTAGAATTGAAGTTTCCACATACTCAGAGTTGATATTGATGGGTTTTAAATTATTTGAATATTTCTAAAGAATGTCAGATTTATACAACACTTCTTTTGAGTAGTTAATTTGTCCATTCAACCCCTTCTTCAAATTTTAAAACCACTCAATGGTTTGATTTCAGGCTTGGTGGAACTAAGCTCATCCAGAGCTATCGTTCTTTTTTGAATTTTATATGCTCACGAATTCATGCCTGAAATTTTAAAATTCTGGTCTTATTGTGGACTTATATATCATGGCATTTAAAAAAATCGGCCAATTTTCAAGTTTTTTCAAATTAACAGCCTTATATATTTTTGAGTTTTTCAAATGGACTGTAACAATAGGTTGTTCTGAATGTCTTTCCTCTCTAACTCTTGTTTTTTCCCGCAAAGCCAAATTCGACTTTAAGCTAGAGCACGCCACACCAAAAATGAATGTCGCTACCAAATAGTATATAAACAATCAGGAAGATAGACCATAGCATATAGATGATTATAGAGAAGAATATACATAAACGGATGATATAACTACATTAATTGGTGCGTGAATCAAATTTGGGTAGCCACTTATAAGCTACAAGATCTCGGAGGATTTTTCTTTAGAAAGTTTGAGAGATGGAATCTCATATCAGATAAGTACTCATTAATTCTTACCCTTTAACTTGTCTTGCCCTCATATCACGTACTCAGTTCTAACATTTCAATTAATAAAAAAAAATTATTGCAAATACTTGTTTGTAATCATTTCATGTCCAATTCAATGGCTTCTCCATCCATGCTCTGTTCGAATCTCTCCTGGAAATTCCCACGATCAGCGAGATCACCTAAACCAACATAAGAAAAAGGTACCTCGAAAAGACTTGAAATCAAAATAGGTTATAATATATATATATATATATATATATATATATATATATATATATATATATATAAACACACTTCTGTTTAAATATCACTCAATTCACCCAGATAAGATTACTACCTAAGATAATATCTAACACATTTGTAGACAATTGTCCAATTCGAACAGTTCAGAATTTGAGCGTTTAGTTCGCGACATTTGGTTGCCACGAATGTTGAAGTATTGTACTAGAACAATTTTTTATCCTTAATCTTTAAAACGAGATCAATATGGGGCATTATGAATATTTTTAAACAAGATATTGAAATTTGAAACTACTTCAACAGAAACTATCACGCATTTGGGTGCGATTGGCATCTCCCACCCGACATAAGAAAAGAAAGATAAGATAATAAAAGAGGAGTGGAGGGTATATTATGGAATAGTGTGTGTTGGGAAACAGAATACCGAGATTTTGGCTCTGTTTGTAGCTGTTAACGTAAGAAAAAACCCCATGAATTACTCAAAAAAAAAAAGACTCTCATGATGCAGTTCAGTGACAGTTGAATGCTTGTTGAATTACTCGCAACAGAACAAAGCATGTTTTTTGCAGGTAATTTTTCAAGCAATTTAACCTGTCAGTATGTACAAGTGAATATGAAAATAATAGAAACACCTTAGATATATAAAAAAAAATCCTTTATTAGTATGGTGTAGGGCAGTGGTGAACACAAGGGGGTGGGGGTCCTGGGGGTCCGGACCCCCTCAAAGCCCTTTTTTTCCGATTGATTATAATTTTAAGTATATAGTACGTAAAATTTAATTAATTACTTGTTATTAATGATTAATTTTATTAATTAATGCTATTTATTTATTCAAAAAATTAGTTTTTTACTGTGTTTTTTTCCCGAAAATCGACAAAATCAAAAGGAGCATGATACAAGAATGGTGAACTTTCGACCCGGACCCCCTCCCCCCTTGAAAAATTCCTGTGTACGCTACTGGTGTAAGACCATCTTTGGCATGTAATACAGCTTGGATTCACCTAGGAATTGATTCATACAAGTGCTGAATAATATTTAGAGCAATATTATATTCTTCATGGAGATATTGTAAAAGTTCTGAGATGCCAGTGGAGAATATAAATTCCGTCTTGAACGCTCTAAAATAAACAATTATGCTCCTATTACATTGAGGTTGGGTGACTGTGAGATCTCTCCAAAGTAAGTGTCTTACTTTATCCTCGTGTTCATCAAACCATGATTGGCTAAGTCCCGTTGCATAGATAGGTGCATTATCATCCTGAAAAATTCCATCTCCTGCTGGAAATAATGTTTGCATCATAGTGGACCTGGCCAGCTAATATTTCTAAGCAGAAAACCATGACATGGCTGGCCGTATCATGACCGATCCACCTGCATGCTTGACAGTTGGAAGGAGACGATCATTATCATATACATGTGCAGGTGTCTTACAAAAGTGCACCCGTCTGTTGAAGTGTGAAACACGATTTGCCAGACCATATTACTTTCTACCACTTATCAATCAACCAGGTTTTGTGAGTGACATCACTGCAGACGACATTTGGTATTAATATCGATGACAAGTAGCTTGGGAATTGCTGCTCTGCCGTAAATGTTCTGTTTATGAAGGTGCCTTCTAAATGTAATCATTGACACTGGAGATGCTTGACATTGAGCTCTGTGATTACATTTACTGCAGTTGTTCGGTTTTTAAACAATACAATCAGGTTCAATACTCGTCGGTCTCTTTCACTAAGCTTCTCTTTCCACCCACTGCTTTGCCTTGCCGAGCTTGTCTAACTATACTGTGTGACTATTGCCATGATTTTTGGATATCGTTCTTCCAGAAATGTTAAAAAGTTGGGATGTTTCGGTCACATCTGCTCCAGCTAGACGGGCTCCTACAATTTGGTCTCTTTGGAAATCTGAGAGGTCCGACTTTTTACGCTTTTGAGAAAAAATTCGAGTCTTACAGAGCTTCAATGAAGCTTTCACTACTACCAGATATATACATTTCTATTTATAAAAAAAACCCAATAGCTATAATTTTATTTTAATCTTTACGAAGCGCATTCAAAAATGCCCTGTTTGATTTTCAATGTGTTTCCATTATTTTGATAACCACCTGTATGTTACTTGAAAATTGATGTTAAGCGTAATGTTCACTAAAAGATTTGTAATTATGTTATACTGTGGCAATATTTGTAGCTTTTCATGACTATGTTTCTAAACATTCATTTTCTAAAATGACGTGTCAAGTATTATGGAATACAAGGTATTTCATTACATACAAAAGCTTGATCTTCTATAACAACGATGCTCAACCTGTCGCCCACCGAGCCTTTTTATGTGGCCCGGCCATGGCCCATTTCTCTGAGAAATTTACTTATTTAAAAACATTGTATTAAATATTTGGCGAGAATTTTTTTTGTCAAGGAATCAAATATATCAATTTTACTTTTTACTGTCGGTGTCGTACAGGTACGAATTGATATTCTTTTTCTATTTGGAATGGTTACGGTTAGTGATAACAGACAACAGTGGAGTAGCGACAATGATATGGATGGAACTAATTTTTAACTATCTTTCATATCCTGCAAGAGTAAAGTATTCAAAGAAAATATATCATTTCAAGACGATTGGTAAGATGACTATTTTGTAGTGAAAAACAAAAATGGATCAGTAATTGTTTGATTTGTCATGAAAGTGCTGAATTTAAAAAATACCAATAAAAAGGAACCATTCGATGACACTTTTCCTCGAAGATCTCTTTCAAATCTCATAAATAGGCTTTCTTGAATAATCTTTGCAACTGCAACAAAATGTTTTGTCAGAGGTAATATCACAACGGTAACAAACACATCCAATGAAGTTTGTTATATTATTGGTAAGCATATGAAAACTGTTTACTGAGATACAGAAATTGTGAAGGAGTAAATACTTCTAATTTAGCGTCAGTGACAAAATAAAAAAATATAATTAAAAAAGTAAAGCAGTTCCACCTTTTAAATTTCCAATGCTATCTTGATCTTAAAGCATTTCTCCTCCCTCCCCCATGGCCGCGGTAGCCGAGTGGTATAGGTATCGGACCGTGGCTTGCTTTGTCACGGGTTCGAGCCCAGTACCACTAAAGACCCACCGTGTAGGGCAGCGATGTACGTTAAATCTGTCGAGAGCTGAAACGTCCTTTCGTTGGTGTGGTGTATTAGTAAGGAGAGGGGGTGACAGCTCAGGTGTCGTCCACGTCACTTGACCATGGTTCAAAATTACGTGGTCCGTCGCCAAAAGCCCTCGTGTAGCTGAACAGTGCGACGTTAATATTCAATGAATCAATCAATCAACCTCCCTCCCCATTTATTCTCATGTTGCGGCCCGCGCGAAATAGCTGACATATGTATGCGGCCCAACAGAAATAAAGGAGTTGAATACCCCTGTTCTATAATATCATATTTTCCAGATAAAAAAGTGTAAGATAGACTGTTATAATAAGATAAAAAGAAGAAATCAAAGATTCAAAACAACAAAAGAGACCGAACATTCAAAGATCCTTTGTTAAGAAATTAAACTTAGACGACCTTCTAGACCTAAACCTACAAATGTTGACTCCAGTGTTAGCAGAGATGAATCGTCCCATTCTGATGGATCATCTGTAATGGACTTCATGCCATCCACTAAAGAACTGGAAAACAAAGACATTGAATGTATCTTCTGTAATGGAAAATTGCCTGAAGATCAACGAAGAGAAATTTGAATTTAGTTCTTTATCTGATTTCTGCAGGCTCACTTTAACTGTACCGAAGAAGAAAAAGATAATATTTGTGACTTTTGTAAATAGACTCGAACAGAAATGACTTGCATGCAATATTGAAAATATGGATCTTACAGTTAAAATAATTTCGTTTTAAGATATCTAATTAGTTTTTCCGAAGGTTTGAAGCAGCGCTATCCAACCTTTTTATTGCCGCGGATCGTTCAACGTTTGATAATTTTACCGCGGCCCGCAGAAGGGGGGAGGGAGTCGACTGTGTGGGAACCCCCCTGGGTTCCACCCTGGACACCAAGATTAATTTGAGGCAAAGAATCACGAAGAGCCATTTGTATAATAATAACTTGTATTTATTATCTTGATTCAAATCTCAGAAACTCTAATAACATATAATATTTCTATGTTACGTCAAACAAAAGGGATTTATCTTTAATATTAAATTAAATTACGAATTATGAAATTAATCAATAATTACACGTAAGATCAAATAAGGTCTACCGAAATAGGAGGTCCGAGAAATACACGTAACTCGAATTATTAGCTTTCATCAACTTAAACTAATTTTATTAAACTAGCGATTGTTTTAAGCGATAATAAACTATATTATATCACCTGGCAACACTTAGGTATCTTCACAAGATGCCTTCGTAGATTACTAACTGTAACTCTTCAATATCGCAATCCAATTGAATCCTCCAAACTTGAGGTTACTGCTGCTGGCTCTCTGAGCCTTCCTCTTTGCTAGCTTACAACGCTCTACTTAAATACCCTATCTACTTTGCATATCCCGTTCGATTTTCGGAGTTGATTGGAAATATATACGCGAATTTATAATCCCCCAAAAGACGCCTAAGAATATTAATGGAAAGGTTCCGTACAGATTCGTCACAACTGTTTACATTTTGGATTGTTTTAATTTAATAATTTTAGCTTAATTGTATTCAAATACGCCTTCAGAATAAATTACAATTACACCAAAAAATGAATATAAAATGATTTAACATGGATTATAAAGTGATTTCCATGGAAACCCCCCGCAAACCAAAACTCCCCGCAAACAGAAATAATTTGATGTTTTTTGGATGGTACGTTAACATTTGATCCACGGACTGGTACCGGTTCGTGGCTCGGGGGTTGGGGACCACTGGTACAATGCGCCCATAATAATCTCTATTTGTAACTTGTAAAAATTAATTTTTTATACCCAAATAATTAGTATTTATTTCTCAAAAGGTGACTTATTACGAATAGTTATTGTATGTACTCATGATGATTTCTGAGAAATTTTTTTTAATCAAAAACCAGTTAAATTATTGGAGATGTAACTAGTTTCCATAATACCATCCTGTCATCTACATTGTAACAATAACACTTTTGCCTGAATGTTAAATTAAAAACGAAGGGGAAAATCGTAGGCACGCATGTCATATAATTATATGGCATGTAAAAAATCCCTTGAGTATCAATTTAGCTCAGGTCCTAAGCATTTGGACGGTTGAATTAATTTTAATTCAAGCTCTCATCGGAAGAGAAATCATGCCATTATTTAGCATCCGATGAGAGCTTGAATTAAAATTAATTCAACCGTCCAAATTTGGTAGCCGAGAGCTGCCACTAGCAGAGCTGTTTTTTACCTCCCCGATGCTCTAGGTCAGTAGTCGGCAAAATACGGCTCCCGAGCCCCAAGTGACTCTTTGGCTTTGGCCCTTTGGCCAAGTGACCCTTTTTACGGAAGGCACAATAATATTTTCATTAAAAAAAACTTGGTAAGAAAAAGATTACATCTTATTTTGATAAATTAAAATTCTTTTATAAATCGAGAACATGTATAATTTTTTTTAACTTAAACAATAGATAGGTATTTAAAATTTTATATTGTTGTAAAAATACGTAACGAACATCAAGTTTAATTTTATTGGTTTTTGGAAACGTAAACACAAACCATGTACAAGCTACCGGCTGAAATAGTTCGTATGTTTTCGGCGTACTCTAGTGTAATACAAAGGTATCACAAGCATATGCACGCATACTTTTTCAAAAGTAGTGGAGGTACAAATTGGCATCACAGACCAGCAGTTGCAGTGTGAACAGTTTCGTCTTATCTATCGTGTCTGCCGTTGCCCTGTCTTATTAAAAAATTGTTGTATTTTTCAATCTAGCTGCACATCTTACAGATATTTTTATATGATTTTATTACACCTGCTATGTTTGTGGTTCCAGTACAAAATTTGTAATCAATTTTTCGATAACTTCTATTTGTCCAAATGTTGGAAGTTTTCTTCCATTTTTGGTCATATTAAAAGTTTTGTTATTCTGATGATGGAAGGAATTATTTTTTTCTTTTTAAAGCAGTTACACATATTAAAATGAAATTGTATCAAAATTTTTTTAAAATTTTTTATTTCCATCAATTTAATATTGATAATAATTTTGTACTGGTGGCTTTGGAAAAAAATATATTTGGAATATTTTTATAGGCATCCCTATTAACATGGCTACCAAAAAAGAGCAAAGAAAAACGGAAGATGAAAACCACGAATTTAAAGTTGAGTGGACCGAGAATTTTGCGTTTATTCAAAACTTAAATGGACTTCCAACATGTCTTATTTGTAAGGAGAAATTCACTCATAACATGAAGTCAAATTTATAGACACTTAACAAGAAAACACGCGTAAGTTAGCACTAAATATCCTACCGGTGATGCAAGAAAGAAAGCAGTTGAAGAACTTCAGAAGAGTTAAGAGTGGTCAACTTCTGTGTTTAATAACTGGATGCAGTCTTCCAGCAATATTAATATGGCAAGTTTTGTTTTTAGTCAAGAGATTTCTAAGAGAGGGAAACCGTACACAAACGGCGAATATATAAAAAATTGTTTTATAAATGCACCCGAAGAGCTATTTCAGGATTTTAAGAACAAAGCAGATATTCTGAAAAGAATTAAAGAGTTACCATTGTCTGCCAAAACCATTAAAGATAGAACAATTAAAATGTGTTCGAATATAACCACCAAGCATATCGAAGATCTAAAATTGGTTTCGGCTTTGTCAATAGCAGTTAACGAGTCTTGTGACATAAATGATACAGCGCAAGCTTCACTTTTTGTAAGATTTATGTCTCATTCAGGCCCTAAAGAAGAACTTTTAGGATTATTGCCACTCAAAGATCAGACTCGTGGTGAAGATATCGCAAATGCTCTAATTAAGTGCATGGATAAACATCATGTTCCTCTCGATAAAGTTGTGTCGATTTCAACAGATGGGGCCAAAAGTATGACCGGCGTAAGAAAAGTGTTTGTTGCTATTTTGAAAGAAAAAAATAAATCACGAAGTACTTGTTTACCATTGTATCATTCACCAAGAAGCGCTTTGTGCGCAAACATTTCCCGATGAAATTTGTAAAGTTATGGAATTAGTGATTATCATTATCAACTCCATTTTAGCTAAAGCTCCTAATCATTACCAATTCAAATAATTTTTATTGAAGTGGAGAGTGAGTTCATAACAAGGTACGTTGGTTATCAAGAGGGGACGTTTTAAAACGTTTCGCGTCCTTATTTCCGTAAATTAAAGCATTTCTTCTTGATAAGGGCGTTCACTATCCAGAACTAACAGACGATCAGTGGATCCAAAACTTTTATTTCATAGTAGACGTTACGTCTCATCTAAATCAACTTAATCGTTAACTACAAGGGAAAGGAAACTTAATTCTTTCGATATTAGAAGAAGTAATAACATTCAAAAACAAATTATCCATTTTTTCTCAGTCCGAACCTACTGAAGCACACATCGCCAAGAAAATAATTCCTCTATTAATAAACACTATTTTAAATCAATAATTTTAAACATGAAGGAAGCATTTCTCTGCAGGTTTCAGGAATTTAAAAACAGCAGAGCAACTTTAGTATTTGTCAAAAATCCTCTTAATGCTAGGACAGCCGATAACCGAGTTGAAAATTTCTCTTTTTGAAATAAACATTGGTAGCTTTGAAGTACAATTGCTGGATTTAAAAAACAAGGAGATATGGCGCTCTAAATTCGAATGTCTTTGTGTTGAACTGGAAATATTGAAGAAGAAAAAATGTGATCTTAGTTCACAACACAAGTGGTATGCTTTGAATGACCTGGAGAAGGAAGACATGATAATTTCCAACGTTTGGAATAGTATTCCTGACTCTTACGATCAGCTGAAAAAGCTCGCGCTTGGTGTTCTTTCTCTTTTCGGCTCTACATATACAGAGTGTTTTTTTTCCAGGTATAGAAGTTTAAGTTGGCATTACTTTCCAAGATGGCGACCGATTTAACAGCTGTCAAGTGATTTATTCTCAGTTTGGTTTGGCAATTCATCATGAATAGACTCACGCCTGAACAACGCTTTCAAATTGTGCAATTTTATTTCGAAAATAATGGTCGATTTTCATAAGCGAATTTTGTTTAGCGATGAAGCGCACCTCTGGTTGAATGGCTACGTCAACAAACAAAACTGCCGCATTTGGAGTGAAGCTAATCCACAAGTGTATGTCGAAACACCATTACATCCAGAAAAACTGACTGTTTGGTGCGCTTTATGGGCTGGTGGAATCCTTCTTCAAAAACGATGAAGGCCACAACGTTACAGTCAATGGTGATCGGTATAGAGCCATGATTACTACCTTTTTCATCCCTAAATTGAACAATCATGATGTCCAGGAGCTGTGGTTCCAACAAGACGGCGCAACATGTCACACAGCTCGTGCCACAATCGATTTATTGAAAGACACGTTTGGTGACCGCCTAATTTCACGTTTTGGACCTGTGAATTGGCCTCCAAGATCTTGTGATTTAGCACCACTAGACTATTTTCTGTTGGGCTATGTAAAGTCATTGGTCTATGCGGATAAGCCACAAACGTTTGACCATTTGGAAGACAACATTCGCCGTGTTATTGCCGATATACGGCCACAAATGTTGGAAAAAGTCATCGATAATTGGACGTCCAGATTGGCTACATCCGAGCCAGCCGTGGCAGTCCTATGCCAGAAATCATATTTAAAATGTAATGCCACAAGATTATCTTTCGAATAAAAAAAATTCATGTCAATCGAATAATACATCGTTGTTTTATTGCAATTTAAAGTTCTATACCTCTAAAAAAACACCCTTTGTATGCGAACAATCTTTTTCAAGCATGAACATTATCAAGACTATACTGAGAAGGCGTCTTATTGGATCATGGACTTGGAATCATGCCTAAAATTAAAGACAACAACATACAAACCAGACTTAAACTTTTCAAGGAGATGCAAGCACGTTGTTCGCATTAATAAATATTTATTAAGCATGAAATTTAGTTTTATTTGGTGTACTACTTATTTAGTGTAATAAACAAGCAGATTTGGCTCCCAATTTTTAAAAAAATTGTTGTAATGTTCATATTTGGCTCTTTGGCTAATAAGTTTGCCGACCACTGCCCTCAGCCCTTCAATAGTTACTCCCTTCCTCCTTCAGTTCTTACTTTTCCTGTTTTGTTTCCGAAGGGATTTTTTTTAACTCTCTTGCTCTTTTCCCTTTCTTTGTTTTGGCTGTTTGAATAGTCTTTCCATTATCCTCCATCTGTGGATTAGCAGTGTCCTGGACCGACAGGCGTAAGGAAAAGATGGTGGTATGGTCACTCTTGTTCATTTCTTACTTTACTGTGTCACGGACCCCCCATCTATTGTAAATTAGAACAGTAAATTAATGAAATAGTTTGTCATTATAGTATAGAGTATATATTATTGAATGAACTGCTTTCGCCTTGTTAATTATCACCTTTTTCATCGCTTGTGTCGCTTTACTGTCTTTTATTTTATGCTTTGTTGAGTCACTGTCACTGTACTTGAACAACGGGCGTTATCTTCTAAAAACGAATTACTTTTTTCGAGAAAATCATTAATGATATCATTATAATCAATTTCCATCGCAATATAATTTTGAGTGCATAGCAACATCAAACTGTTAAGCTTTTCACATTCCATAGTGGATCTCATTTCATTTTTCACTCTTTTGAGGGCAGAAATGCTTCTCTCACGATTCTGTAGGCGGTGGTACGTTCGCTGTAATTTTAGCTTTTTTTTCCCTCTTTTTTTAGCTCTCAAATTTCTTGCGCCCAAGGCATGGGCCTAGCGTTCCTAAACGGAAAAGGGGCCCTAGCTACCAGATGGTGCCACCACCTCACATTTGGGGACTTGCCCCATCTGCAAAAGGCTTAACTGCTAATATGCAATCCATTAGAAAAAGAAAAAAAGAACACGAGTATCCGTGATATATTAAAACATTTAACTTAATCTTTAAGAATAAAGTCCACTCATCTACTGTCCGTGCCAAATACAACCAGCCAGGTCGCATTAGACGATGGGCTAAATCAACATTTCGTCAGTCTCCGTAGCACTATACAAAATTTGATATTCATTCACTGCTCAACAAAAGTCATTTCCTTCAATCGCCGGTTGATTTAGGAAAAATCACTTTTAGAAATGGGGAAGAACGCAGTAACGCAGAAAAGTTTTCGTAGTCAGTCTACTGCAAATTTTTTTTCACGTTATAGAATCAGTCCAGGAACTTTTGAATTCTGCCTCGTAAAAACTCCTTTCTGCACGCTCTGCGACCTACAGGAGGAGATGGATGAAGACCACCTTCGTCGTTGCCTAGTACTTTTTTGTGCGACCGTAACTGGCGCACAAAAGACCAATTGGATTCATAGACTTTTCTCGCTATGCTTGTTATGTCTTCGTGATTTTGTGTGTATTTTCCTTCCCTTTTGTTTTGAACACTCTTATATTTTCTTGAGCATGGGAAATAAAAAAAGAATAGTATCTCTGAGTAAGCTTCTCAGCAAATGTGATTTTTCTCTCTAGAAGAGCTGTGTGGGGTGACTAAAGAATGAAGGAGCAAAAGCTCTTAATAACGTGAGGGTTATTTCATTTTCAGCGCAGTCCTCTAATGCGCAGTAAGACGTAGGCTTGTGCACTAGTAGGCTGAGGGGGTGAGGGGCTTAAATCAAACACTGCAATCAAAGTTAGTGTTAACTTCTTTAGCGCAATAAAATGCTAAATATACAGGAAAATGGAAATTATCTTTTTAATTTATGCAAGGTGTGACACACACACAAACGAGACTAAGAGTGTAGCTTGACAAAAGAGTAGAGTTAGCAGCAACTGTTTTAATGACGTCCTCCCACGCACCTACTCTATCCATGTTGCCAGTTTCGCCTTAATCGATCACGCCAGTTGGGAATACTGCGTCATTGAGTAAACACGTGCAACTGCATTCTGCTGGAAAAATGTCGAATCAACATCAAGTTTCTTGTGAAACTTAATAAATCAACCCCGAAAAAATTTTAAATAATAACCGAGGCTTATGGAGATGAAACTTTGTCTTGTGTACTTGTTTTTGAATGTGTGTTAGTGTGGAAGATGATGAACTAGCAGAGCACCCAAGGCGATTACATATCAAACCATAGCAAAAATTCGAGGTATGAGTGGGTTCCCACTCTCACATCAGTAATCAGACTATTAATCAACACTGATACATTATAGCACTAAAAAGACTCCGTGAAAAAATTAGGAAAAAAGGCCAGAATTGGGGAGTGATGGATAATTGTTGCACCAAGACAATGTATCCGCTCACATGGCCCTATCTGTTGAGCAGTTTCGGACCAGCAAAAACATTACTGTGATGGGGCATCCTCTTTATTCTCCTAAATTGGCCCTATGAGATTTTAAAAAAATTTCTTATAGTTAAATCTTGCTGAAAGGAACCCATTTTACCCCAGTTGAAGAGGTTCAGGCCCAAACGGAAAATGTCCTAAAGGGATTTCCAAAAACCTTCTTCCGGAACTGTTACCAGCAATAGCAGCATCGAATGCAGAAGTGCTAATGTTGAACTACTTTGAAGGCGATACTGTCCCAGAGAACTGATTCTGTAAGTGCAATGATTTTATTGGACCAGTCTCGCTTTTTGTGTGTCCCACCTCGTAAAATGCGATTTTTAGTTTTCTTAATATATAAAGGAGAAACGCGAATCACTCACACCCTAATCACGACATCTCAGGAACTATTAGACCTACAGACTTGAAATTCGACAGGCATGTTCCTTTCGAAGAGTACAAATTGGATACAAAGACAGTTTTGGAAAAATCAATCCCTAAGGGAAATGGGGAAGGTTAAGGGGCGTTATAGATAAGTATTCAGATTTTTGAATTATTAGATCTGTAGACTTGAAATTTGGCAGGAATGTTCCTTTCATGAAGTAAAAATCGACTAAGAACAAGTTTTACGAAAATTAACTACTTTGGGGGGCTTACGGGGAAGTTACTGAGGCGCATTGATGAAAAAAAATCCCGTTTTCAAGCTACTAGACCTGTATTAAAGAAACTTCGTACGCCTGTTTCTTTTGTTGAGTTAAAATACGCTAAGAACGTCGTACGGAAATTGACTCTTAAGGATGGTTTGTAGCATACTGATAAAAAAATTCTGTTTTTGAACTATTAGACTTAGACGTGACATTTGACAAGCGTATTTATTTTGTTGAGTAAAGATACACTTAAGGTATCCGACTACTTGCGACAACTTTTTTTTTGAAAAAATGGAGGTATGGGTTTTTTTTTGTGATTTTTTATTTATTTAGTATATTTTAAGGAAAAAATTCTAAAATTAATTAAAGAAAATAAATTTATTGTTATTAAAATGGGAAAAAACTAGTAAAAATTTACAAAAAATTACATAAACGGGGCCCGCTCTGTACAAAGATTTTATGAACAAATTCTCAATTTTTCAATTTTGATGTGTTACTTTGCTATTCCTGTTTGAAGAGACCTTCTGGATAAGAGATATTTGAATTTTTACCAAAACTAGAGCAATTTATCTTAGTCATTATACGAAATTGCTTAAAAAACATTGACTATATTCCCATAAAGGACTGCAAATTTTGAAATAAAACAGTGATTGATAAATCTGAAGGTCAAAACACTTCTACTGTTATGCAGAACATAAGCAAAAAATTTCAGCCAATTATTTTTAAAATATTGTGAGTAATCGCTGTCCCCGTTTGAATTTTTCGAAAATAACACATTTCGAGTAAAACGCATTTTAAAGTTTGACACCTTGTGTAAAGTTATGGCATCTTCTTTTACTAAAACGCTTGTAGTTTTTGTTCTAGTGGAGGTAAAATAAAAAACTTGGTATTGTTATTAAGCTAGTAAAATGGCCTATAAAATTAAGTCATTAAAAAAATTTGTCAATTTTTGAAAAAAATCACGATTTTAGCGTAGTAGGATACCTTAAAATGGGTTTTGTGAAAATCCGCTTTGGAGGAAGGGGTTACGAGAATGTAAATGATAATTCTGCTTCAATTTTAGATACTATTATTCAGAAGTCCTGTCCCTTTTAAATCAAGAGGTGAGAGCTATAAGAATGCTTTTCAATACAATTAAAAGCTTAATGCGAGGACTTAGATATCAATAATTTGTATGTATAACCTCTAACAATAAAGTTCGGTGAATGAAGCCAAAACGGCCGATCTGGTAACACTGGCGAAATAAAACGCTGCACATGCGTAGTGGCAGGTGTTGACCATCTGCCTCCACCATTGTTCAGTTAAGAGCCATTTGTGTTCCGTGTAAGACTATTTTTTTACAAAGTGCTTGTTTGTGCATTGGTTCTTAATTGAGAGCAGGAAAATGAACGAATAAAAGATGAATTCAAGGTTTTGTTTGGCAAGACGCCGAAAGAAACTTATGCGATGCTGGTACGTGTTTATGAAGATCAAACACTGTCCATGAAATGTGTGTACGTTTCACCCGTTTTAGAGAAGGCCGCGACAGTGTTTCTGACAAACCCGTAGCGGAAGTCGAGCGATCTTCGTCAATGACGAAAACATTGAGAAAGTGAGTGACACCTTTTTTGATAGTCAAGGCATTATACACAAAGAATTTTTACCTGAGGGATCGACGATGAATGCTGCAAGGTACATTGAAGTTTTTACCCGTTTCATGAAATGTCTACACAGGGCACTACCCCAGTACGCAAAACAAGGTTGTTCCCGACAATGCTTACCCTCACACAGCTAATATCGTCAGACAGTTCCTAGCAGAAAAGGGAATGGAGCAAATTCAACATCCTTCTTACTCGCCCGATCTCAATCCTTCAGATTTCTACCTATTCTCACGACTCAAACTCGCTTTGAAAGGAAAGAGATTTGACGATATTCCAGACGTCCAACGAAACGTGACAAGGTTTTTGAATTCCCTCCCAAATGAAGACCTCTTACAAAGTTTACAGGACATGTATAGAAGATCTCAGGGGTGCATAGTTATGGGAGGTGACTATTTCAAAGGACAGTAAGGTAACTTTCCTTAATATTTTATTTAAGATAATGTTACAGGACTATTCATCAACACAGAACATGTTCATACAACATCATGAAACTGTAAGCAAAGCGGGGGGATAACGGCTAGTTTAAATACAAAACGATTTTTAATTTTAATTATAGGAAGAAGATTACGGATTTTAAGAAAAATATAGCTGTCCTTTTCTTCTTAATGAAATGTTCTCGTAAGAAAGGAAGAAATACTGCAACAAAATATACTTAAATATGTTTTTTTACGAGAATAGTAAACATAAAAGTCAATGGCAATAATCCAAATGGCTTCTTGTTCCTCTGAACTCGGTAATGGAAAATTGATCTGTTTCAGAAATCCTTTTCATGTCCCAAATCCAGTTCAAAATTAATCTTTTACTGCAAAAAATATTGTATTATATTTTTAGGATTATTTTTTCTCCTTGGAGACTACAGGAGATGAATTTATTCGAAAATTTTGAATTGGATTATTTGAAGATAGAAAAGATCAAAATAGACTTCAGAAGATTTATTCGTTTCACAAGAAAAAAATGCCAGTAAAGAAAAATAAGTTAATTTTTTATTCGCACATTTGATGAACATTAAAAGTTTTCAGGAAAGAGGTTACGACAATTAAAAAATAAGAATAGAGTTCTTTGATTATATATATACATACTAGCCATTACCCATAACGCTTCGATGGGTATTTCAGGATGTAGTTTATATATACATAAATTATTCATACTAAGTCCTAGTATTTAGCACTTGATTGTATTAAGAAGAAATATTCTTACAATTCTCACCTCTTGATGTAAAAAGGACTGGGTTTGAATATCTAATATTGAAATAAAATTATCTTTAACGCTTCTGTAACCCTCTTCCTAAACCCATTTTCAATAAAATTCAACTCAACAAACTTAACATGCTTGACAAATTTCAAGTCTAAATCTAATAGTTCAAAAATGAAAACATTTTTTTAGCAATATGCCTCTTTACCCTTTGTGAGTCGATTACCGTTCCTTTAGAGTAGAATCGTCTAGACCCGTTTTTTGAGGATTTCAACTCAACAAAAGAAAAATGCACATAAATTTCATTATTGTAGATATTGTTCGAAAATGGATATTTTTTATCAATACGTCCCAAAAACTCTCTGCAATACCCCCCCTCACAATGTACATAAAATCCGTTCTTAGCTGATCTCTGTTCAACAAAAGTAGCATCCTTACCAAATTTCAAGTATGTAGGTATAACAGTTCAAAAACGGGAATTTTTATCTATTACACCTTCTTAAGCCCTCATGATTCTTAAAATAGTTTCCTGGATTGAAGTGAATATTACATATTCTATTCTTTCATTCTAAGATTCTTCTCCAAAGCAATTGAAAGGAGAATTTGAAAGATAATAATTATCTATGAGTTCAGCTGGGAATGAGAACTCTTCATTTTATTTGGTAGATTTGCCATAAAAACACGAAACTAGATTTAAGTTTGCAACAACAGGCTATCTATCTATGAGGTCAATCTTCTATGACTCGGGTTTTCTGCAGTCTTGTCAAAAATTGGTACTTAAGTTTAGAACTACGCCTCCAATCAAGCGGATGTCACTACCAAATAGTACATAAATAGTCAGTGAGATAGATATCGATTATAATACACGGTGCTTCATAAAGAAATATACACTTTTAAGGTGCTATAAAACAATAACAGTCAAAGATAAACACCACCTCAGCACACCTTAAGTTAGGTATGCTCTTAAAGTTTGTGTCACGCCCCTGATGGAAGTTAAGTAAGAAATAGTATGCGTGTCATGTGACTAGGTAGGTAAAATGGAGCCTGTTGCCGGGGAAAAGGCCTTTTATGTTTTTGAATTTAGCAAAATATCAAGGAAGCCATTTTTTGGGGATATTTTAACTATCTGGTTGATGCTACAGAGTTGCAGGACAACATTGACAAGATTCCCCAATTGGATGGTGCATCCCCACACTGGTCGGTCAACGTGTTAGATTACCCCGATGAACATCTTCCTCATCGATGGATTGGAAGAGGCGCGGACTTAACCAATGGCAACACAGAATTCCTGACTGAACACTTTGTAATTTCTTCCTGTGGGGATACATAAAGAACAATGTATTCGTTCCTACCCTTCCTGTTGATATAGTGGAGCTGAAACAGCATATCACAACCGCTATCAATGGACTTGATTCAAATATCTTAACCCGCTTTTGTGCAAAAATCGATTACCGTCTCTATATGTGTCGTGTGCCTAAGGATTCACTCATACAACATTTGTGACTGTCTTTAACAAAACTTTAAAGTCCCTCATACAATTCTGTTATAGTTTACATACAGCATTTTACATTGTTCTTGATTTATAGTGCATTGAAACTGTATACTTCTTTATGAATCACTCTGCATAGAAGGTTATGGAGAATAGTAGTTGTTTGTGGACAATACTGCCACACTTATTAGTTCCAGAACTAAAGCTGCGTAGCTACTTGAAGATCTTGGAGAATTTTTCTTTGGAAAGTTTAAAGGGTTGCGTCTCTCTCATTTCAGATTCGTACCCATTAATTCTTACCCTTTAATATATCTTGTCCGTATAACGTGTATACTCTCAGTTTTAATTTTAAATCAATTAATAGCAAATTATTGCAAATTCCTGTTTAAAATAATTGCGTGTTCGATTTAATGGCTTCGCCCTCCATGCCGTGTTCGGATCCCTCGGGAATCACAACGACCAGCGAAATCCCCGCTGCAACCAACATAAGGAGGAAGTACCCCTACAAATTTAGATATTAGATAAATTATAATTGCAACTTCTATTCTATTTTCGTATCCATCTTTAGTTACCGTCTATCACGTAAAAGAAGTTTAATTTTGTTATTCTTTTTCAATCTAAGAGTTGTAATATTTCTTTGAAACAAAAGAATTAACGAGTCCGAAATCTCTTTGTGAGGATTTGATTAGTTCTCAGAAGATATCGAAGTTAATCCTAAAAACAGTGGTATAATGTACAGAACTATACTCACAACTTCTGTTTGTAACTATTTTCTGTCGCAATATAAGGTGTAGCGGTCTCCACCAAAGGACCGATTTCCTGTTGAGGAACTAATGACTTCTCAACGGTCAAATAAACTTGCGAGGGAAAGTACCCAAGACAGAACAATACCGACTCTTTGGTTATAGGGCAAGTCAACCTTCCCAACCTCCCTCCGACATTTAAGTCCACCACATGAGGGGTGACAAGGACCAATGGCCGAATGGTAATCCCGACTACGTTCAAACGGAAATCATTCTGCATTATGTGTTGTTTTTGAAGGATTGACATATTCCACCTTTAAAGTTACAGAAAGGGGAAACACACGCGCTCCACCCCGCTCCAAAATGTTCCAACACACTCTCTCAGACTCTCTATAAGAATCCCTTCCAGATTCGCTCGGACTCGAACAGACTTGCTAACGGACTTTTCAAGGCTCCAGCATAATGAGCATCATGTCGTCCTAAAGCAGCCTTACCAGAAACTCATCTGTGGTGCTCCTCTTCAAAGGAAAAAATCTCGCGATTTTTCTTCCTTTATTTTTAGGGACTTAAAATATTTGGAATTTTCTCTACTCAAAGTTTTTAATAGCAGTGTTGTTCTGTTTATTCCCGAGGAAAAACAGCTTGATCGCAGGGTTATAAAAACTACAATTAGAATTCTGATTGATCGAGCAGTTGAGATGATTTTCATTCGGCCAAAGATTCGGCCATTCCTTTCTCACGCTTTCGAGTGAATTAGAGAGATATAAAGATTTACTTTTAAACAGTCTAGAAGAGAATAGTATGATTTGATTAATGTATGGAATTTTGTATTTTGTATGGAATTTGGGAATTTTTCTGTAGCAAATACAGGGAACAAAAAAGCTAAAATTATGATTTTGGAATTATAAAACAAAAAAATATAAAGTAATTTAAATGAAACTTTCGCTGAACGGCATGAAACTTTGGTTGTTAATTTTTTTTGTATGATTACCTAATTTTTGCTTATTGTATGTTTCGTGGGAGAGAACATGAAAGTGAAACTTTGCTTTTGAAGACAAAGTTACGCGAGTCGAAAAATTTACTAACAATTAAAGAAGGAAAGTATCGTTGGCTAACTTCGTTCGAGTAAATAACCCTTCCGAGATGCGATGAAGCTTATGGTGACTTGAATTTAATGTACTAAATTTTAATAATGGGCTAAATTCATGACTATCACATGATACACGTAAAAGCGTGTGTTCTGCATTGAATTTTTAACTCACATAAGATTTGTACTTGTTATTTTACTTATAAAATTTAGATGCAATTGCAAGTTTAATTATTAGGTAAAGATGCTCAAGTTATAAATTCTTCAAAAAGTATTCTAAATTTTTTTTAAAAAGGTTTTTTTTAGATTATACGTGTATTTTGATATCAAGTGCGTTTTATTTTCGTATACACGTTATTACTGTTGACAAATATGTGTATTGTGCATTTTTTTAAAAAAAAACAATCCTGAAAAAAGAATACGTTGCCAAGAGCGAAATGGATGATCAGCTGGAAACACGTGATTGCAGTAATCGTGTGATTATACCACAGGAATCTAACTCATTGGGTAAAGATGTTCAGATATTAGTATTTTTCAAAAATTATTTAAAAATTAAAAAAAATCTCATATTATATGTGTATTTTGATATGAGAAGTGCATTTTATATATCTATATGCGTTGTTATTGTTGACAAATATGTACTTTTTAAAAGAACGTTTCTGTAAAAAGGAAACTTTGACAATAGCGAAATGCATAACCTAATTACCTGGAAACATGAGTTGTATTAATCATTGATACTATGCCATCAAATGAGTTTATTATTTCACTGGCTGGAAACATGGGATTACGGTTATCATATGACTATGACGTCACATCAGCTTAGTACCTTACATTGCTTACTCTTACAGACAGAGATGGATCACTAGGATGTTCTGAATCGTTTCCTGAGTTACAAATTTTTGAAGGACCGAACTAAGAAAACTTTTAGTCTTTTCTTGAAATTTGATTGAACAGTATTGTATACAAGCTGAACCTTTCATAAAGCATTACGAATTAGGTTGAGTTTTTAGGAGTATTTATGGATTGTTTTTTATGTAAGGCAAGGTGAAAATTTCTGTTTTTTAGAATTTTCTCTATATAAATTACTTTACCTTCGGTGAACCAGGAAGCATCAACTACACTGGCTTCCAAAGTTAAGGTACAACGCATTTTTTGAAGCTCGCTATTAAAAAATGATACTAACAACCAATTTCCTGGTTTATATGAATAACAATCATGTACTTCTAGAAAACTTTCATGAAATAAACGATAGTCATAATTTTTATTTTAAAGAAAAGAACATTTAAGAAGAAATTAGAGAATATGTATACAAAAATCAAACTTATGTAGCTTGGTGTGTACGTTATGTATATGATTGTTGATCTTCAATAGTTGTTGGTAATTTCGTTGAAATATCCAGAGTCTAGAAATGTCTTGTAGAAATTATTTACCTGATTTACTTAGGAGGCAGGCATTAGGATGGATGGAAAAGGACTTGTCACAAGCTGATGCTCGTAGAGCGTCTTAAATTGGCTTCTAGTGAGATCCAATGACTACTAAGGGATCAATTGGAATTTAAAGATTATGTATCTAGAAGACAAGTTCCAGGTCAATCATGAGTGGTCAATCTCCACATCACATGTGGGGGATTGTTTTTTAGCATTTTCAGGCTGAAAGAGAAGAAGCACTACGATGATTCAGCTCGTTGCAGATCATTTTGTCGTATCAAGAACAAGAATCTTCGTTACGATGGTGCAAAAATGTCACAGCTCTTTTTCGACCTCCAGTTATTTGACTCTGAGTTTCTTAACTTGGATTTAATGGTCGATTCTCATTGGTCGAAATAAACCCCGTGACTTCCGGCTGAAGCTACAATTTCTATCTTCGCCTCGTGTCAGCTTGTTTTTAACCTCGTGTATCGCTATCTGTTTAAAATGTGAATGCCAACAGAATTTATTTTACGCAGTACGAAAAAGAGTTGGTGTTGGCTTTGATGAAGCCGCACTTACATATAATAGAATTTTTTGACTTTTCTGGTTTCCAGTTTTTCTAAAAAATCCAATTGAGTAACAGTGGAAATTTTTGAATGGTATTCATCGTAAACTAAAAATCTATCCAAACTCAAACTACTTCAAAACAGGCACTAAAACGTGAACACTCGAAAAATCGCTTACTGCGCATGTGCATTTAAAACTAACCCATCTGTGACCCTGGGTAAGGATTTTTTTAACTTGAACCGGAGTTAAGTTATTAACTTACGATGGTGAATAACGTTTTCGGCGAAACCCCGGTTTCCTTCCTCTAACCGGCGGTCAGGTTAGCGGTGAATATGAACGTTAGAGTGTCAACTGATCTGGAGGGACAAACGCACCAGATACAACCTATTCAACAATGCTTAAATACACAATTACAGAGATGGATGAATCATGGTTTGGGCAGAGATATCTTTCGTGGATACACTGACCAGCATGTGATCCATTGAGGATTTCTGACTGGAGTGAGATTTTCTATCGATATATTCGCCCATACACATCTACTATTGGTAATGAATTCATTCTGATGGATGATAATGCACGAAATCTCCTAGATGTGCTTAATGAGAATTATCTTCAGGATCATAATTTGGATCGGATGGAATGGTCAGCTCAATCTCCAGACCTGAATCCAATAGAGCATATTTCCTGCTACCTTGGAAGACACGTTGGAGTCCAACTCGAAGGTCCTTACAAGAGTTGGAATAAGGGCTACTCCCTGCTTCCCATTTCGGTGTCCGATAAGTTAACTGGTAGTATGGAAACGTCGATGCCACTAATGCATTGCACAGTTGGGAATGGATTAAAACCAAGTTTTGTAATGTTTCCAAGACATCTTTCCTCTTAAGTCTGTGATATCTTGTTTCCACCAGTAACGAATTTCTCCGTCAAAAATGCTTCTTTTTTGTTGTAAGGTATATTTGTGTTAAAACTTATACAAATCTATTCAATAAGAAGCATTGTTTAGCATTCATTTCTTCCAAATTTCTTGTTCCGACATTCATTCATTTGCAAACTAGACTCATTAAACACAAGTTGTACCTTAACTTTTGTGGGCGACAGTGAATATTCATCTAAAATATTTATTGGTAAGGACACATAATTTCTTTTGGGTGATTCATGGCAGCATGCATCCCTCATTGGAGAAATATGCAGCTAATTGATCTCATATAATTGTAAAAAGCACAAGCTTGCGTCAAATCGAAAATTTTTTCGGTGAAATTAAGTTACACAGTAAATGATTCTTTTTAAAAGTCTTTTTTTCAGTCATGTTCATTGTATACGAAGAGTAGAGAGTTGTATATTTTGTGTCTAAAATTAATCTCATAAATTTGTATAGTTTTACATAAAAAGCGTTCTGCCAAATATATTCGGATGGGAATTAATTTCTCCTGGTATTACCAACTTTTCGTAAATATGAGCTATACACGTTTTAAATAATTAATCTTAATTTTCCAGTTTACGAGTCAGAGCGCTGGCTAAAATTCATAACGTTAGAGATAAGATATCATAATGGAAAATCTCTTATCTTGTGCTAGTGTGGCAGAGTCATCTGAAAACACTGTTAACAGAGGTGTAATAATTTGAGGAATGTCGTTTGTATAAAGATTGAAAAGTAACTAATCCAGAAGAGATCATTGTAGACTTCTAATTCATTGAGGGAAATGAGGTTGTATTTTTGTCTCTTTCGCGGGGCGAATGAGAAAGAGCGGTAACAATTAATGTTATTGAACTTGAAAGGAAAATAGAATCACTTATTCAAGGCTTATACATAGGCTTATATAAAGTATTAGAATTTGATTTAGAACATGAAAACGTGAAAAAGCAAGTAATACAGCAAGAGTTTGGGATCAGTTTTATCGTAATGAGGGCCATGTTGCTCAGCGTCCAATCATTGTCCACTAGTATTCTACTAAAAATAAGATTCGATAACAATTTAATACTTTGACTAACAAAGTCAAAAAGATGTTAGTGATGAGAATGCTTAATATGAAATTTTTTCGAAAGCTATGTCTATATCCAGAAAAAGTGTACTTTTAGGTACATGCTCCCATTAAACCTAGAATGAATCAATTCATTAACTCAAAGAAATTAATGAGTTGAAGGACATTTAAAAACAATATCCCTCACTATTTAGAAATAATAATGTTGTTAGTATTGCAGAATTGATTGTGGCGTCTGAGGAACCCAAAGTCGTAAACTTAACTTAAACTACTAAATAGCTAAATGAAACGATAATATTGAGGTAGTTTTGAAATAAAATCTAGTTGCGTGAAAGGAGAATATAACTAGAGTATTTTTCTTAAGTGCAAGTTAAATAGAAATTTTTAACGTTCTGTTTGTGAACAATGCTAGGAAAAATAAAATCGTTAGAGGGAGGGTCTTAGAGTTACTTTTGATTTGAACCAGAAACTTTTCTAGGTTTAAAGTTTCACAAACATTTAAAAACTTTCAATGCTTAGTTAGCTCAATTTTATAAAACCTCATAAATCGATTCAAATTATTTGGTATGCAATGATTTTAATATCCTATTTACGGTGCGCATATAATGATATACGGCGGCACTCAAAAAGTTCCTCGGATTTTTTTGTAACTCTTTATTACCACGATATAATTAATTGAATCTTTTACTTCCGGAATTCATGGTAGACAATGAAATGCAGTAGAAGGTAGAGTATGTGGGGATCAGTTGGCGCGTGAGGTCAAAGCTTGAGCATAGGGATAAGTAAAGGCCTTCATGTGCAGAATAAGGAAATCTGCTTCAGAGACTATGTTATATTGGGTGAGTGAAAAAGTTCTACCCGGTTTTAATTTCCCAAAGAAGAACAAATAAATGCAAAATGAATATTAACTATAACTGTGTGCATAATCCCCATTGCTATCTATGACCTCTTGCCATTCTTTTTGGTAGGAGATGAATCCCGTGGCGGTAAAATTCATGCGGTTTCGAGTAAAAAAAGTCTTGGATGGCAGTTTTCGCAGCATCGATATCATCAAAGATTTTCTGACCGAAGAAACTGTTCAACGTCTGAAAAATAAGTAATAGCCAGTTGGTGCCAACTCTGAAGAATAAGGAGGGTGGGTGAAACCTCCCAACCAAAGCCCATTAACTTTTGGAGAGCGATGACAGCAGCATGTGGCTTGGCGTTATCGTGATGAAGGATAACACCACCGACGATTGATGAGACTTGGCCTCTTTGCTACCAAATTGAATACAGCCTGTCTAACTGTTGCCAGTAGAAAGTATCATTGATGGTTTGGTTGAGTAGCAGGACTTCACAGTGAGTTATTCCTGCACATCCCACCACACACTCAATAACACTTCCTTGGGATGAAATTCAGCTTTCGAAGTCGATGCAGGTGAATCAGAAGGATGACACACAGTCCTAAGACGCTTCAAGTTACGGTATATAACCCACTTCTCATCTCCCGTCACAATTCGGGTCAAGAATGTATCATTTTCGTACTGGAAAAGCAAGAAAACATAGGTGCTGATTCGGTCATTACGTGGCTTAGCTGTCAGGTTATGTGGAACCCAACAATCCGACTTTCTCGTTAAACCCAAATTAACCAGCCATCTCTCGACTGTTGTACGGTGTACGTTGAAGATCTCGTTAATTCTTGCATGGTTGCGTTCGGGTCGTTCCTTGTGATTTGGGCAACATCGTCTTCTGCAACGTGTGATGGCCGTCCACTCCTAGCCTGATCTCAGCAACCTCTGTCTATTTCCCTATATTTTATGAAACCATCGAGGACATCCACAAACGATAAACATTGAGACATGCTGCGACTGTCGTACACTTTTTATTGAACTCGCATAAAAACAATACTTCACTTGCTCCTTCTCGATTTCCATGTTACACACTGAGATATTTTTTGAGATGATTAAATGGGAGAGACACAATGCATTAATATGTAACGCATTCACACATTTGATTGGCCGACAGTTTCGGTCATTACAACGTCATGTGTGGCGTCGATTCCATTGCAAATTTGCCTATCCAAAAAAGGGTAGAATTTTCGCACTCACCCAATAATTACAAACAGTTTACGATGAAAATTTTCCTAAAGAAAACAACTGCTTACGAGTGCTTCTCAAGATAGAGGACATGAATTGCTGGAACACGAGAGCCACAGTGCGAGACTTTCAATCTCCAGAAACAAAGGAATGATAGAGAGAGTGAAACATTTAATTAAATCAAGCCAAAAAATGACCATTGACGAATTAGCACTAGTAGGGATCTCTCTTGGATCCATTCTCGCAAACCTGTCAGATGCTTTGAAGATGAAAAATGTCACTGTGAAGTTTGTGCCGCAGCTGCTGAACCCTGGTTAAATGAAAAGTCAGCAGTTGACTGAGGCTGAATGTTTAGAAAAAAAAAGGTACAGAAGACTCGATGTGAAAATCGTTACTGGTGATGAGACCTGGGTGTACATTTACAATCCAGAAACATAGATGACGTCATCAGAAGTGCACACAACGTCCTCTCCTCAGTCAAAGAAATACCCTCCCCGAAAAAAGAAGTGATACTTATTGCTTTTTTTCGATAATGAAGGTGTGGTGCATCATGACTTTGCAATAAATAAAAATAAGAGACTTCATATACAAAATAAGATATTTGTTTTTGAGAACACTTAGAAAATTTTTTAGAAAAGATCTCGCATAGAGAATCAAAAATCCTGAATAGTAACACAGAAGGTCGTTCGCACTTTATAAAAACGATTTTGCAATTTATTTTCTTGTTTAAATTTTGAGATAAATATTTGGAAACTTCAGATTAATTAGCTGCTAATGTTTTCTTTAGATTGGAATATAAAATAAAATTTATTTTGAAAATGTGTCCTAAAATTGATAGATGCCTGGAAGGTTACCTATAATTGTGCTTTCTGTGGAGAAATATTTGTATCAACAAATTATAAAACGGTTTAAAAATCTTGGTTATTTCATTTAAAAAGAAAGGTATTTATAATAAATTAAATTTGAAAGGAAAGAAAACACGTCTATATAGCTGAAAGTAAAAATGAAAACATAAATACGAAATATCGTCCTACGACTGTTCAAACGCAGGCATATATAAAAAAAACCGAAGTCACTGATCCTGTAAGAAAATCCTCCGATTCAAAAATTCATTGCATCGAATCTAGGAGTATCTTCCGACACTGTAAGTAAAATCATTTATAAAGATTTAAAATTAAAAAAGATGGTGAAACCTAAAGTTCTACTTTTGACAAAACATATTGTTGGAAAAAAATTGTAGAAAATTATACGAAAAACACTTAGATACTGAAAAATAGAAATTTGTGGTAACACTCGATGAGGCATGGGTATATTTATGTAACTGTGTAACAAAAGAGGATCAATTTTCCATTGTTCAACTGACGGAAATGACCATACGAAATGGCTTCATCAGTGTATAAAAATAGTTACCAGAGAGATTCATGATAGTTGCAGGGTTTTGTAACAACAACAAAATAAAAATAAAAAAGTCTCAAGTAAATCCAAAATTAATTCACTCTATCAGCAGAATAATTTAGAACCAATTTTTGAAGAAGAAATTTCAGCCTTATATGGAAAGGACATTAATAAAGGTGAGTTTCATATGGACAAAAAGCCCCTTGTCACCCGTCTAAATCAACTGCCGCCTATTCAGCAAAGAAAGAATCGAAAACAAGAATATAGAGCGTATCCCATATGGTAAAGTTCTTGTAAAATCACTTGACACTTCTTCAGTTAATTTCTGCACTTTTTTCAATTTATTAAAATGAGCCTCAGGAAAACGGCATCCAAGAACACTAAACCAATTTTGGAAAACGGTTCAAGAGGAATCGAGTAAAATTGGCGTGACAGCAAAAAAGGAAAAATTTACTTTCAAAAAATATTCGAGATAGAGCTGTTTTCAAGAAATATGGCTGTCAGATGGAAGCAAATCGTCTAAAAAATACGACATTACAAATTGACTATCAAAATCGTTTCCATAAAGTGCGAATGACCTTCTGTATTTAATGGGAATTACGAGTAGCCAAACATACTGTAATAATTTTTTAGTCGAATGGAAATCTTTTTAAGCGTGATAACAGCGCTTTTTCTCTTACAATATAAACTTTTGTAGATTCTTCAGCTAATATAACTAAACATTTTGTAGGAATATCTTATATTTCCAAATATAGCTTGATCCGTGAATAAGCGGAGGGTGTTTTTTTCTTCAAAAAATTAAACAAAATTCAAAACCCACATTTAAGCAGAATTGAAAAAAAATTCCTGTAATTTTCTAATATATATAAGGGTTGCCCAAATGAAAATTGGATATGAGGCGGTAACTATATAAACTAGTACACTGCTGGACAATTGCTAAGGACAGATCACAAATTGCTATGTAGCATAACATTAAGCGAGACATGAGGCCTAGTAGGATAAAATATAGTTGCCACACTGTTCAGACATTAGAATAAAGAATATTTATTGTTCTGGAAAGTACAAAAGCTGTGAAACATCTGAAAGAAAAAAAAAATGTTCATTTGATCTGCGTACGGAGAAATGGAACAATGCATCTAAAAGTCAGCAGGCCCCTTAAAGAAAGGTATCAGTACGGGATATGTCCACTGTGGAGTGTGATGTAACATTCCACACGTCGTACCATACTTTGCACAACATTATCCAGCAGCTGTTGAGGCAATTTATCCCATTCCTCTGTGAGTGCACGGATGAGGGTGTTCTTGTTTGTCGGAGGATAGTTTCGACCAGCAACTTGCCTCCTCAAAGCATCCCACACATTTTCAATGGGGTTTAGATCTGGAGAACGCGGTGGCCATACGAGACGTTGAATACCCTCGCTGTCTAGACAATCCTGAACAGCGAGTGTTCGATGGCATGTTGCGTTGTCGTCCATAAAAACAAATTTATCACCGACAGCACCACGGAAAAGACGAACATGAGGAAGTAGAACTTCATCGATGAATCGTTGGCGCAACCCATTCGCAACCACATGTGGGCGCGTGCGGCCATTGATCATGATGCCGGTCCACACCATGATACTGCATGTCGGATATCGGTCATTTTCCTGGATATTTTCTGGACGATAAGCAGTACCACTCTCGCGCCAGATCAGTTGGCGTCTACAATCCGATGACAGACTGAACCTACTCTCATCTGAGAATAGTACACATGCCCAGTCCTGTTCAGTCCAATTGTGATGCTCACGACACCATTGCAAACGGGCAGTATGGTGCTGTCTGGTCAATGGGACACACACAACAGGTCTGTGTGCGTATAGTCCTCCTCCCCTCAAACGTCTGGCAACAGTTTTTCGGGAGATCTGCTTTCCTGCGGCAGCAAGAAACTGATTTGCCACCTGCTGAGCTGTGGTGCGCCTGTTCCTTTTTGCTGATAGGACTATATATCTGTCTTCTGCAGGCGTCGTACTTCTAACACGACCTCCCCCGTGCCGTCTACTACATATTCCAGTACTTTTAAATGACTTCCACAGCCGTGAAACAACGCTGTGAGCGATGTCGAACTCCCTGGCAACATCTGTTATTTTTCACTCTTCTTCGATTTTTCCAATAATTCGGCCACGCATAATATCATCTATGTGATGATGGGAAGACATGCCAAAAATTTTAAGTTCGTCTATTAAATCTTTCCTGTAAAACTTTGACTTGAAACAACAACTGTCCACACGCGTCAAAACCTTTAAAGCTCTTATGAACGCTATCACGTGATGAACAGACGTGGAAAAAAAATTTGCATACTCATACTTCTTCTTACTAATATCCCGCACTTATTCTAATTTTCCACATTTTGCTTCCTTTCATTTTGTGGTTGCAATGGATGATAGTATTATCCGTCCTTAGCAATTGTCCAGCAGTGTACTATATAAATTAGTACCAAACATCACGCAATGACGATCGTTTTAGCGTGGTTGATAAAGTACTTACGTACGGAACGGAAGGTACCCAGATTGAATCTTCCTTCCTTCCTATATTGGTGACACTGGCCGTGTAAAGAACCACACCCTTCACGCGCCGCATTCATGGCACCACGACTGCAAAAGCAACCAAGCTGTCAAACATTGACGCACATAAGCCGTTACTTCTCAAAGCAATCTCACACAAATGACGTAAATCTCAAGCCGTCACGCAAGATGACGTAACCCACAAAGTGACGCAACTGCTTACATGTTCGCCACGAATATGGTATGGTGCGTTCGCCTATTCGCCGAATCACTGGCAGGGGGTTATGTGGCGATGTGATATCCATATAAACTAGTACCAAACATCACGCGATGACGATCTTTTTGGCGTGGTCGATAAAGTACTTGAGTACGGAACGGAAGGTACCCAGATAGAATCTTCCTTCCTACAGATATATGTGATTGAGTCAGAAAGAGAGCAGTCACCAAACAGGGACACGAAGGACGGTAGAAAGTATACACCACAGACGATGTTTAACAGTGAAACCTATTAGTGGTAGAGGAAATGAAAAGGAAGTAAAGTCGGGCCATATAAAGATGCGTCCAGATCGGAACAACGTGTGGTAGTAAAACGTCTGATTGCAGGAGGTGATTTTAATGTTGATATCTAACGACGGATAATGGCAGTCTATAGCGAGAACTGCTTAGGACAGTGCTTCTCAAACTTTCAATACTGGAGCCCCCCCTTTTCAATCACAATTTTTATCGCGCCCCCCTTATACATTAATAATGTATTGAATGCAATAATAATGCACTTTGACGCAGAAGCAACGATCTTTATTATAAACCGTACAAATTCATGGAGGATAGTGTCAGGGCCATTGGTAACAATTAAACAGATTTGCCAGAATTACCGATTTCGTGCACTCTGTGCTCGGCGTGACCGCTCTCGGATTAAAAGTGTATTTATTACAATATGGATGTTCTAAAAAATTATGTAAAACGTTTTTCACTATGCTTTATATGTTTGGGAAAGCTCATTAAAATAAATCTTGGCCTAGTACTTCCCTAAATGAAAAAACAAATACATAAGAGCAGGGACGTAACTAACCGTGCATGTAAGTTCGAAGGTCAAACTGCAACAAATACGTTCTGCTGCCTACAGCTGATGGCAATAATATATAACAGTGATGAACTTTTTATTTTCCTAAAATTTTTTTTTTTTTATGATTATGGGTTTGTCTTTTTTTTTTTTTTCTCTGAAAGTGTAGCATTTTCGGTTTGAAAAGGAAACGTAATAAAAAAGTCTCTCATCATGGGATTACAGCGAATCAAATAAAATGTTTTTTATTTGGTTATAGTATCAAAGATAGCTATAAAATGAGGTTTTGATGTAGAAGCTTTTATTTTTGATGACGTAATATCACAGATAATATATATATATATATATATATATATATATATATATATATATATATATATATATATATAAATTTCAGTGTAAATGTGTATTTTTTATTATGCCAGAAAGTATTTTGTTTTACTTCATTCCAGTAAATAAATTTTTTTAATCTTTTATTTTCGATATGCTCTCGCCCCCCTTGTAGGTTTATCGCACCCCCCAGGGGGGCGTGCCCCACAGTTTGAGAAACACTGGCTTAGGACGAACGTCTTGGAACGGTTGGTGTAAAAGTTTTCGAGAAGCGCAGCAAACTATATCGGATCTCCATGACAATGTCCGCCAAAACGTCTCCAGTGAAACCAAGGTAACTTAAAAAAAAGCCGTTGGGAAATGGTAGAACACCCATCGTGCACTCCGGATTTGTCAACCTGTGACTTCTAGGCTTTTAGGCCACTTAAGGTATTCAACTACGTTTTGAACCGTGATTTTGCAAAAGCGTATAAATGGATAATATTTATGATATTTAGTGTCACTTAGATTAGAAAATATGTAGAAAATTGTTTTAAGAATAATATTGTAATAAAAAATGATTTAAGTACAATATTTTGACAAAAAATGAACATAGAATGACCCATTTTCAAAACATTCTCCTTTTATGAAAAATGCTTCTATTATAATAATATTTTGTGCATGTATATAGCTCACTCAGACTTCTGTAAAGAAGCTGAACTAAAATTTTTGAAATATATAACTTAGAATATGGTTTATATCCATGTTTTACGACAGCAGAGGGGAGAAATTTTAAGAAAAGAACACGGATAATTATTTCAATGCGTAGTAACTCTGAAAACAATGCGAATTTTTAAAAAAAATCCTAGTTCAGACTCTCTGGAGAAGTCCTTACTTTATATAAGCAAACTATTATTAATATAGAAGCATTTTTTATAAAAGGAGAACATGTTTTGAAAAAAGATTATTCTAAGTTACTTTTTTACCAAAATATTATATTTAAATAATTTGTTTTGTCATATTTTTCTTTGAAACAATTTTACACATGTATTATAATCTAAGTGACACTAAATATTATGAAAATTATCCATTTATGCGCTTTTTTAAAAAATCATCACGGTTCCGAACGTAGTCGGTTACCTTAAGACAGCGTTACGTTTGTATTCGGGTGATGAAGTGAAGGAAGCAGGGTAGGACTTCCTCAAGAATCAACCACGTTCTTTCCAGAGGGAAGACATAGACCTGTTGCCGAAATAATGGGAGATGTATTACAACTTCCAGAGCGATTCTTTTGATTTCCTATAAAATCTTTCTTTTTATTGAACTTGTCCACTTTTCATTTGGGCAACCCTCATATAACATGGGGGTAAAATTGTTGCCAAGCGGATAAAATAGGTGGAACATTACGGTTTCCAACTTCTGTATATATATATATATATATAGTTTTATTTCTACTTGCAGCTAACACATTTTTTTCAATCGTTATTTTGTACAATATCTGTTAGTCGCAAATTCTGCACCATTGGCATCTGCACCATCTGCATCTTTGGCCATGCTTAATGCCCCGGATGAAAAACTCACCGCATTATGAACATATATTTTCAGATATCTCAATGAGGAAACGTAAATTTTGTGAATTATTAGAATAAAAGTTTCTAAAAAGTTACAATTGTTTGCGCATGAGTAATGGAATTTAAAATTTTTTGAAGCGTTTTCTCAAACTACGCTTTTTTCGGGATTAGTGAATCTGTATATATATTTGTATATAAGTATACTTTAAATAAAGTTATCGGCTTATACAAGAAAATATACGGTATTTTTCTAGTTTGTAGATAAAAAATTTCTTCCTTCAGGCTCTAAATATACTTCAATGCCTTACTATATTAATTGAAAAAAAAACTATTATTAAAGAGTTAGCAGAGTTATGTAAAAATAACTAAAATCAATCATATACATGTAAATATATTTATTATTTAAAATAGAATATGCGTGCGTGCACTATTTGTTTACTATAAAACTTTAATTTGATTTGTAAGTATATTAAAAAAAATCACGTTTTCTGTTTAACAGTTGAAAACTCAGTCTTCAAATATTTTCTTACTTTACCCATTTGGGTTTCCTTTATATACTGGTGGAAACAATTGAAGGGACAATTTTTTTTTGCAATAAAAAAAAGCTAACAAAGCAAATCGAACCAAACCTGCTCCAAAATATCACCTTATATAAGAGTGATATATGGGAAAACAAAAATGGGCACAACATGCACCCTAAATAAGGAAACTGGTCACTTGTCTAGCACAGAAGCTGGTCAATACCCTGTCAGTAAGAGAAAAACATATCTAATAGTGCGTATGATCAGAGATCACCTAAGTGGTGATCCACGTGAGAATTTCGCTGGTCCTCAGAAAAATATAAAATATTATTACTCATCACGTAAAGTTATGTTTTAAGATGCATTGAAACATAATTCAATTCATAACAATACGTGAAAAGTTATAAAAACGCTACTTCATAGAATAACGCCATTCCTAGAATATATTTAACACTTAAAAACTCCTATTAGTGGTTCGCGGGGATTTTAAATTATGAATTTACTGGTCCGTGAGGTCAAAGAGTTTGGCGATCGCTGTGTATGATAACCTCTAAAACCTATACAACTCTCGCATCCATGTTTCATACTGTTTACCAGGTCCTTATCACCCCCAGTGGCAACCACATCCACTCTTGCACCAAGGTCCAATGGAGTTCATAGATGATCCTTGGAGTTGATCTTCGAACAGCAGTTGAAAGTGCAAAGATGGTCCCATACGTGTCCGAGCGTATTAAGATCAGAAACATTGCAGTTCACTACAATAATTGAATATCCACCGATTGGTGATATTCGTCCACCAACTGAGCCCTGTGTAGGCGTGCGTTATCGTCCAAAACGATGAAATTTAGTTCATATGCTGCGTGAAAAGTCTGACAAAGGGTACAAGGATCTTGTCCCCATACCGTTAATCTGTCAGTGTACCTCTATCAAACACATGAAGGTCGGTATGCCCGTCTGCCACGATGGCTTCCCAGATCATCGAACTACCTCGACCATAGTGGTTTTTTTGACAGTGTTTGAAGGCTCAAGTTCTCTCCAGAGGACGACACGTCTCGAGTCACTGTCCAGACCCAAATCACGACTCATCACTGAAGAGAACTCGCCTCCAGTCATCACATTGACCAAGAAAATTGTTCTGCTGGATGGTTCTTTTTGTGGTTCACAGTCAAAGAATGCATGTCATCTGCATTAAGCCTCTGGGTGACTGTTATCCGGGAGATGGATATTGCTATTGCATAATGCAGTTTTAGAGTACAATTGGGTCACTGTCTCGGACTTATCCCTTTTGGCCAAAAGTCTTAAATAATAGTCTTGAGCATGTGTTGTTGCCTTTTTGCGGCCTTGACCAGGCTTCTAGGTCTATGTCGCAACCATAATGAGGACGTTCCATGATAACTCCATTCGATGCTTCCGAATAAATAAACAAATAGAATAGTTGATTTCAGTACAGCCTGATATCAACCTGCATCGGAGCCACAGACGGATCAATACACTTTTAATTTGTTTTGCTCTCGTAGCTAGCAAATTTTACAAATATTCCCCGTTAGCATTTTGTTTTCAATGCATGTACATTATATCTACCGATTTTCATCTATATTTGGCATCTATATAAAGAAGCAACTAATCGATGGCGTAGCTAGTCTCAAGTGGGTCCTGTATCAAAACTCTTTGAGGGATCCTTTTTGGGGCCCCTTAACATTTTGTGGGTTTTTTTATTAGGCATTTTGAGGCCCCTGTAGCTTTTTCATTGATACGTCGATACCTACTCCCCAGGACTATATGTATTTCAGAGGCAAACATGGGAAATATGCCTTTCTCCACGAGAAATTCCTCGGCAATTAGATTTCTTTTCAATTTTAAAGAGCATTTTTACTGTTGAACTTTAATATATGTTCTATCCGGAATTTGAAAATTTCAGATATTGTTGTCATTATATTAATGTGTAAAATATCACGTTGACTGATCCTCAACTTTCTAAACAATGAATTCAAGTTTGAATTTTTCAAAAACTTCTCTTATACCTACATTTTTCAAATCCATTGATTTGAGATATTTAATATAAATATCTAAAATATGAATAATTATTAAAATATGTAAGAAATCTTTTGCAAATGTTGATATAATGTTTTGATATAACAGTTTTTCTTCGTTATCAGAGCATAAAAAGAACATTGAAATAATTCATTGCAGTTTACTTCATTGCTTACTTGGTCAAAAGAATTTTTGTTATGAACATCAAAAATATCCTGAATGTTTCTTCTCCATCATTTATATTCTTAAAGAATATGCCGTTAATATGAAGGAAACTCGATAATAAAAGAAGGATTCTAAAAATTTTAGAACAGGATATTTTGAAACTAAGGATTTTTTTTCTTTGGTGTTATTATAACTGCTTTCTTCTTACAGAAGAAACATGATATGCAAATGAGCTTAAGTACATAAAGCGAATTAAAGTAGTGAGTTGAATAGTTGGGAGCCGAGTACAGGGGAAAAATTTGACACTTAGCTAACAGTTCAGGTGCTTATTTCAACCAAGTTAATAGCTAGTGTTTCTTTAGGACTCCAGCAGTTTATTAAATTACAAATTTAGTATCTATAGCAGTGGATGTTCCCTTACCCAGTTTGTATCCCTATTACTTCCTGGCAAATAATTAATTCTCGATTATGATAGTTTAATCATGTTGGAAAGTCTTTCCATCATAAATTACTTGATTAATCAGTTAGATTAATAAATTTATGTTAATTAATTCTTGAGTTTGTGATTTATTATGGCTACGATACCTATAACCCTATTGGGTTCGATTGGAGATTTTTCCAGGATGGGAATCTTCAGAGTTACCAAGGCAAGCTTCAGGGATTACCATTAGAAGTATAGTTTAGCTAACAAGTATTCCATCATAATTAAGTATCAATTTCATAATTTTTATGGTCGGAGGAATAAGTTGGCTTCTCTAAATATCCTTATTCGTCAGCGATATTGACCTGATGTGGATGGGCATAACCGTTGTTAAGGAGGAACAGCATAGCCTCAAAATGCCTCCAGGATTTCATCCAGATATCACACACACAGTCGTCACAGAACAGTCTTAAAATGAATTAATATTTCATTGAAACTCAGCTTATACCAAGATGCTGCCCATTCCAAATGCATAATATTCGATGATGCCTCATAGCATCATCTCATATTACTCTCAGAACTCATATTCTGTTGTAGAGACAACAGAATATGAGTACAGAATGCGCAGCACAGATTTCTCATACGATCTAATTCATCATTTTTGGCGATTTTACATTTAACTAGGACACTAGTGACTGCAAGAGTCGTAGAGAAACTCGCTCGTAGAGCTGTCCCTTTTGTGGCTCTTCAACTATGTAGTGGCGCTGGATTCGTTCGACATGTATTTTCACTGAATGGACTGAAATAAAATTTATTTTCAGTTATGAGGCCGGTTTAATTATTAAGGAAGACATATCTAGATACACCCAAGACAGCGGGGAATACCAATCTATTTTCTGACATTATGGCCTATTTCATTTGGCAGCTGAACCCATGTGTCATACTCTTATATTTTGTTGGTAGGTCACCTACATTCTACGACTCGTGAGTTACCTTTTTCTTCATGGCTCTCTGAGTTTACGTTTAAACAACATATTGCCTAAGAACTCGGAGGAAATTATTTTCAACTGATTATTTTTGAGCTTTCCAAATACTTCCCTTGCCGGCTAGATAGACAGATCCCCCCCCAATAGTTTGAGGCTGGGTGAGTAAATGTTTCTCATTGTCTAAAGATTTAGGTGATCTAACTTGGCAACTGAAAAGAAGTTTGGTGATATCCTCAAATTCTACAATTCAATTACAAGTTGGATAACGGATTATATAAGGACCAACTTCTTACATAATAATGCATTTTTGTAAATAATTTATCGCGATTATAGTAATACAGAGAAGAATTTAAAACTAGATACCCTTATAGATTACGAAAGCAGCACATTCTTGCCTTAACCATGTGGTGGAGGATATTACAGCAAGAAGTTAGACGACATGGTCATTATAGTAGATCGAGAATCTAATTTACTGATTTCCTTCCTTCTTCGTGCCCTTTCAACTCCAGAACATTTTAAAACTCTTATTTAGCCGATATCCTTCTTTCAATTATTATTGTTTTAGCATATTTGCGTTCAACTGTATTCACTCGGCTCTGACATAGAGAATAAATGTACAATACTATCCGTTCTATTCAGAAACCCTAAACCATTTTATTCCGTTAAAAATCTTCCAATGGATTAAATTCATGTGACGTCATAGTCACTTGATAATGAATGCCACGTGTTTAAAGCCAATCAGTTCAAAAATTCACGTGATGTCATAGTCATGGGATAAAAGCAACCATGAGTTTTCAGCTAATCAGTTTATACACTTTGTTGTTGCCAACTTTTGCTCTTTGCAGAAACTTTCTTTTAAAAAATATTCATTTGTCAACAATAATAACACACATAGGTAAGCAAAATGCATTTTGTTAAAGAGTTCATGCATAAAAAAAGATTTTTTTTTAAATTTTAAAATCTTTTTGAAGAAATTTTATATAACATTGAAACATCTTTACCAAATTATGAAATTTTAAATTTTATCTAAGTTTTACGAAAATAGGACAAGGAGTACAATTAGTTAATGTCAGTTTTGAATTCAATGGAGAACACGTGTTTGTTTTTATCATGTGACCGTCATGAATTGAGCCCATTGTCTATAATGGATTCAAATACACAACAAAACATTATTAGTAATGCCTCAAAAATAAAAACTGAAAGAGTGTTTACGAGAAAAACTACAAAAGTACGCAATCGTTGGTTGTTATATCAAAAATTAGTTCCGTGATCAGAATCATAGATATGACCAAGTTAATAAGGCTTTTGATAGACTGAGGAGGTTTCAAAAATCTAAATTTCTTTCAAGAATCACAAAATCCTTCATTTACAAATCTCTTAGACCAGTTCTGTGATATATGCATCTGAGACTTGGACAATAACAAAACTGGAAGAAAATCGAATAGCATCCTTTGAGAGAAAAATATTTCGAAGTATACTTGGAGGTATACACGAAAAAACAGCTGGAGAAGAAGATGCATTTTCAATTATATAGGATTTATAAACAACTTGGCGTCATTAAACACACAAAAATAAATAGAATGAATTGGATAGCCCATATAACTCGAATACCAGATGATAATGTTGTCATAAAGCTCAGAGTTACTGGGATTCGGAAGCGTGGTAGACTAAAGTTGAGATGGACAGACTCAGTGGAATCAGACTTTGGGATTATAATCGAGAAAACTTGGAGAACGAAGGTGAATGGAAGGTCACTGTAGAGAAAACTTCAAAGGAAGGCACTGGCCCACGAGGTGCTGTCTTGCCGGATATGATGATGATGAATAATCACAATGGTTAATATGAAAGTATTAGGATGTTTGTCTTTGTAAAAGAGTATAAGCTTGTAAATTCAAAAAAATTTAAGATGTTTACTAATTTTTTATATGAATTTGAAAATAATTCAATAATGCAAAAAAAAAAACTGTATTACACTTTACCGCAACATTACCACTCTTTCGTATCTTTTTTTACTGTATAGTTTCAAGCAGAGCGCATCGACAAACAGAACCCATGATTATTTAACAGTTGAAAGCCATTAAACATCCATCGACTGTCCAAAACTCTTTTTTGTGCATTTTTTTAATTGAAAAGAAATGAGAAAAAATACACTAAAAGCTGCTCAAAAAGCATAGAAAAAGTATTATCATGCGTGCAGGAAAACAGAGGACTGTCTGAAAAGACATTTATGTAGATTCTGAGTTTTAAATTCTCAAGCCTTAATAAATTTGAAAATACATACTGTAAAAAAACTACAAGTGTGGCTGTTGCAAATCCTTATTAAGAGTATACTGTTTTGTATATAATACTAATAATTTGTAATATTATTGTTCCAAGCTTTGAAACAACAATTTTACAGACAGAAGCTTTTATTGTTATATTAGGAGCTTCTTCTCAACTAACACAGATGTGTTTTAATTATTTCAGACGAATGCTAGTATACTAGTATCATTAAATATTACCTTAAATCCCAAAGCAAATTCAAAGAAATAATTCAAAATTTCTTTATAAGTGATTTTAGGAAGAATTCAAGAGGAAAGACTATATTTATATATCGATAAACTGTCTTCTTAATAAATGCATCATAACAGATGTAAAGAATATTTTTTTCAAAAAAAAATAATTAGTGAATTATATCTTGAAAAATTATCTACTAATACTAAGGATATTCTTTTTTTGTTCTCTGCTAACTGAATGGTGAGCACAAAACCTTTGAGAAGTTCATCAACCTCTGAGTGCACCAATATATTTACCTAATTTCTTTGTAGCGTAGAGAAACAATGAAATTTCACATTCCAACGTTATATAGATAACAACAATAAAGAAACACTTACCAGAAAGTATACTCACCTTCAGGCAATTTGATGGTTCGAAATTTTTTTTCTGCTTCCATTTCCAGATCTTCTAATTCTTTTGGAAGAAGAAAAAGACACACACACAGAAATGAAAAGGAACTGTAGCTTTATTAATTTGATCGCGATATCTACAATTCAATGTAAAGGTTCTATGTATGTCGTGCAAGAAAAGGAGAACAGCATTTTTTTTTAATATTTTAAATTTCCATGCACACAAAAACGAAAAAAGAAAAATATTCATATGTAAGAATCTAGAAAAATTGGATTTAATAAACTTGTTTATCACATGCTCACAAGATAAATAAACATTCGGTGGATAAAATAAATGGTAAACCTTTTGCACATCTATAGTTTTTCAAACAAAGGTTTTTCATCTCATTTTGGACGGTTATTTGTAATAAAATCAACCAGTCAAAGGCCAGGCATGAGAGCCATGACGGCTTCATTCGCCTTAACACTGAAGGACAGAGAAACAGGTCTTATATAAAATAACAACAACAAAGAAAACGAGGGCTAGATGTAGTACATTTTTTTCCTTCTTTTTTTTTTTATCAATACTGTGTGTCTGTCACAAGTAACACTTCTGCCACTAAGTTTGCCCCTGCTTGTTGTCATGGAAACAAGACATATCCCACTCACATATGGGGGGGAAGATTGAAGAAATGCATTCACGTTGGTTCACTCACTGACAAAACGGTGATAGAATTTCTTTGCCACTTTAACTGTTAATGAAACACTCTTTATGATGTCATTATCAATCGAATCAAAAGAGAATAAGAAAATCTTTATCTTTAACAAGCTGTTAAATGTACCAAAGTGGATGCATTTCTTTGCTTACCCCAAATGATGAAAGGTTAATTTCATTTACAAAGAATAAAACAGGTGCAAATTTAGCGGCGAAGCAGTACTCATAATACACGAACAGTAATCATTCATTAGTATTAGGATTTTTTTGCTTAGATTTTGCACTGATATCATTATATTCTTATGTTATGATAGGGAATGCAGCTTCGCCATAACAGGACCAACCATGTATTAATATAAGTAACAAGTATCTACAATTAATCTAGAAATAACGAATGGAAGCACCTTACTTGCTAATAATTCAGCTAGTTAAAATTTACCTCAGGATCGTATTTGGAATGTATGTGAATTTGAACAGTCATCCATTGTACTAAATTGACGAGCATATATTTTTTTCAGATTTAGATAAATACTTTTTTGTATATGTATTCCCATTTTTTCTTTAAATAAGCATATCTGAAATTTTTAATCTTTAATATACTTCAGTTTGTGATTGCATAAAATTTTCTAACAGTTCATTTAAGCAAATTACCATTCCTATCTGTTGGAAAAGTATCCATGAAAGCTTTGTACACATACAGCTAACTATCAAGTATAGCAACGGTACTTTAAATGTAACCCCCACAGTTTCTTTTACACCATTTTCTTTTGCTTGATATTTAAGGTATTCTTAGAATATTCGATCCAAACAACTTTTTTTCCCGTTCGTTTTCCAAACAATACATCATAAGCAAACTGGTCAACAACAATAAGTTAGTTTGTCTGCATCTCTGCAGTTTATGCTACACTGAGCTACCGGAAGTTTTGCCATTTTACTAACAGCAAAAATATAACAGCCATTTTACTAACAGCTTTTCATTTTTCTTTTCGAACGTATTTCCGCGAAATACTGATTTTATTTCTTTTATCAGTCCTAAACATATTCACCACCACCTTTTACTCTTGATATGAGGTACAAAAACATATCACCTTATCCAAAAATTAGTTTCTCTAATAGAATCCAACAGTTCTACAATTCTTACTGGATACTCTCACCATCAACTGATGAGTTTACTTTTTACAACACAGCCTTTTTTTCTCAAACATATACATTTTTGTCTTTATAGCCAGGTTTCCATTCACACTTTGTACAAGTGTAACGATAAAATCAATCTGTGTATGAAGTGGCACTTCAAAATAGTTTATTTAAACAGCTACGGAATTATATCAATTATATACAAATTTTTTGTTTAGTATTTTAAAAATGATTCTTGGTAATATATCAAACAGAGGTATGCTAACACTAAATTCCATGAAAATCGCTTAGCACCCATTATACGCTACAGCGTTTCGTTTTTGAATGCAGTGGACCGATCATTTAAACTTAGTCTGAACACTAATGTGTAAATGATTTGAGAGCCAGATTTCAAGATTTAAGCCTAATTTGCCAAGAACTTAAGCCTATTTCGAAAAATCTCGTGGATCAGAATTTTGATTTTTCTTTTTTGAAATCTATAATTTAAATCTCAATATGCATCAGAGATCATATCAATTGCAGACCATAATTATATAATGTAGACGAACATATAGCTGCAAAAGTAAAAAAAAAAATAACTAAAGTTTTTTTAATGGAATCCTATCGAAATTTGGTGCTGAGATAAATTCTCTCTTGTTGTTCTACTCTCGCCAAATGTGCTGAAGTAAAGAATTTGTTTCATAAGAAATGAAAGTGAAAAACTCGAATAGTAAGAAATTGAAAGGTTTTTTGAAAATATCAAGAAAGAGAATATTTCAGTAAAATTAAAGCTTTCTTTCTTTTTAATGTTATTTTTTTTAAACAAATTATTGTATTGTAAAAACTCGTGCTACCAATTTGCCAGCATAAAGAGAGAACTATATCTAAAATTTATGAAGAATTCAATAATTTTGTGATGTGAAATACAGTCGAAATTGGACGCAAAGAATTGTTAGAACAAAGAAAATTTTTAAGTAATTTTTGTGCGTAATTAGGTTTTAAGCACATGAGTATGTAATACTTGAATTTAACTAGAAAAATTAGTAAGGATTATTAAGAGGCAGAAATAATTCAAAATTATGCAAGTTGACGATAAAAAAAGATTTGGATCGTAATGACAACAATTTTTAGAGTTAAAGTAGAATGTATTTATAATTCATTAGGGTCTGTGTGTATTTAAATATATTACAAAATTCAATTCGAAATCCACCTAATTCTTCACTAGTCAAGATTATAAAATACAAAAGAACTAGGCATAAAGGATAATAATATCAGAGATATAAAATTTCACTAGATTTTAATGCGAGATTCCTCCGAAAGATGGCACAATCAAAAAATAAGCACCAAAGCAGTGAAGCAGAATCTGAACCAAGTTATTGAGATTATAACCAAAATTACCAATTAAAAATCACTTCTGGTATTAAACTCATATTTTAAATGAATCTTAGAAAATAGATAAAAACAGAACAGAATTGGGAACTCAAAAATTTGAATATTTTAACACGAGTAAATGACATTTAAGAAGTAACAAAAATATTTTTGTCTTCGTTCAAACATTTATAAATTATATTTGATAGGTTGCATTCGATTTCTTGCCGAAATTTAAATTGATTCTGTACTGTTAAAATATTTTTGGCGGATTAGTTAAACTATATATAAATCATTTGGAAGTTATAATTGCATAATTAAAATACTACATTTTTTTAAAAATATATAGAGATCGTTTGCTATAATATTCATCTAATAATTGTTTCTGTAACTGATTAAAAACAAAATTTCTTGAAATAATTAATTCCATGGTTCGAAATTTGTCTTGGAGTTTGTCATACGACTGCGTGATCTCAATTTTGTGGTAGAAGTATTTGTACAATATCTGATGCATTGGACAAAGTTGATATTGGAACTTAATATGATCTAAAGGAGTCCATGGAATATTGAGAACATACTTTACACGAAATTTGGCTCTCAAATCTTTCAAGAACTTTTCACACATTGCGATGGCCCTCAGTCAACAAACAGCAAACACCTCTAGATTTTCAGCTAGAGCCTGCCATTTCCATTAGCCTACTCAACATTATATAGATTCATTAGCGGATAAAGAAAATAGGCTTCCATATCTGATTGATATTCCATTTTTCTGGTAAAAAAACACACGCATACGAACTTCAGTCTCACTTAACAGCCATGTTCTCTTTGTTCCCTGTCTTTGAAGCATACATAGTTGGTCGTCTGTTTCGTAGCGAATCCTTGCTGCCTCAGATCTGAGAGCATTCATCTGTGGCACTAGTTTATGTAATCAGTTAATATATATTTGTAGTAGCTGTCGCAGCTAGGTTTAGAAGAAAAAAGAAGTTCGGAAAGATTTAAGTTCAGCTCGGGAACTTGAGCCGAGCTATTTACTAGATCCTAGATGTAAATTTATTCTACATCTACTCGAGGTTTTAGTATTGGCTTGAATTGAGCTACCTTGAAAGGATTCTCCTGCATCCGAATATCGACGTTAGAAAAGGGGAGGGGGAGAGAAAGATAAAGGAATTTGTCGTAAAAAATTCCACGAACAATAGCTTGCATTTGCTGTTGCCAGGTTTCAAAATTGCCAGACTGGTATCATGTGTTTTTGTTTAGAGCAGAGTTATTTATTGGGATATATATTATATAATAATTTTTTTTCTTGTATTAGTATACAAGAAAAATATTGCAGTTTTGTATGAAGTGGAACTGTAAACGGAATGTTTTGAATTCTTTTAAACATTGATTTTTAGTCATTTTGTAGTAAATGTTACAATAAACTTGTTCAAGCGGTATTAATTTATTAAATTTATTATTCGTTTACAAAGTTAATTTGCTTGTTTTTCTTAAAGTTAATAAAATTTTTAATTACATGCTTAAAAATTGAATGATAAATAATAGTTATGTTGTTTTTTACGATTATTAATAACTTTTATATTAATTGCTCTACGTTAGATTACAATAACTTAATACATATTAGAATTGATAACTAAATAAAAATTAGAAAACTTTACATTAAAAAAATTTTTTATATTCACTTTAATCACATGGTAAAACTTTATACCCAATAGGAAAATACGGAACTAATATCCTTTTATGGGAATGTTATTTTTATTGAATAAAATTTTTTTTATCCATCAAGTATAAAATTAAATAAATAAGCAAATATTTTAAAAATAAATATTAGTTGCATAAGTTTCCGTATTGCTGCATGGTTTTTTCCAGCATTTATTTTCAGTTTAAAATTGAAGAACAAGAAAGATGGATATTTTAATTCACACATTCGATTTAGACTTAATTCATTCTATGGTACGCAGAATAATCAGGCTTAATTTATTCTTTGATACGAAAAATAATTAGGCATAATTTATTCTTTGATATGCAAAATAATTAGGCTTAATTTATTCTTTTATATGCAGAATAGAGAAATGAGTATTTTAATTTTGGGCTAAAATTTATTCAACCATATGCAGAAAAAACTGGATATATAGATAAGTGTCCTAGTTCTAATTCATTTTGAACAACGTTAACTGAAACTGATGTTCCTGAATTACTTTAAACGCCTTTGAAACATTGCTGGAATGTTAGTAAATCAGAAATATGTTTTTATATCGTAATTCGTAAGTAATTTTGAATTAAAGCTTGAATTTTTCAGCATACCTGCAATAGATTACGCGACAGCAGCAAGTGCAAGGGAAGATTATTATTCTTTTGCTTTGGATTTGAATTATCTCTTAAAAAAATGAAGTACTTATCGAACGGGTACAGAAACTGATAAGTGCGTTTAACGCCGTAATGTAGCAGATCCGTTAGATCTACGAAATGTGCGTTCCTGTTAAAGTACTTCAGGCCTTACTGGTAAATACCAAAGCATTATTTTACACCTTTAAAAGAATGTGTGTACTGTACATGCTGATAATAATGCTTGAGTATTGAATTTCATGAAACACAAAGAATAAAGTGACATTTGAAGTTAAGTACTTAAATATACAACAGACAGTTCCGAACAGTAAAAAATTCATCGTGACAGTCAATAACATGTAACTAGAATACAGAATTTTTTTAATATCGACACATAATATCTAAACAACTCTTTAGAACATTGTTATCACTTCGAACATTGCTACAATCATATACAACAGTCTACCCGAGAGAACCAGCAACCATACCTGAACGAAAAGCGTCCTCGGTAAATTGTCAATTTCCAGGGCAAACACATTCCATGTTGCCACCACTCCTTGGAAAAATGAACGTGAAATTCATTTCGAATAAATTGATCAATTTTGAATAGAAGCATTTAAAAATAACGTTTTTCATGTACAACATCAAATATATATATATATATATTTATCTTTAATAGGATAAAATACAACCAATATTTGTCCATTTCAGTAATACATTGCCATTTTTTAAACATATTATCAGCAATTTAAACAACACAAATACATTCATATTATAACTCTATTTTATAGGAACCAAAAGTAAATTTACCAGTAATAATATAGAACACATATTGAATAGCTTTGAAATTTAGTTATAATGAGAAATGTCTAGCACTAAGAACAGTCTAGAAGAAATTTTGAAATACGTTAGGAATTTTTAAATTACTTTTTATTTGATAGTAAGAGTCAATTTATTAAATAAGAAATGTATGTATGTACATTTAATGACCTCATAATAAATTACTAAATCTTTATGGGCTTATATTCAATAGTATAGAGTTATAAAACCTGGAACTATTTGTCTTAACATATTTTTTTTCTACTTTTCCTTACAAGCAAGCGATTTCATTGAAACCAGAGAATGAATTCTCGTACTATTTTCCCCTGATAAAGTTGATCTACAGTAAATAGCAACAGCTTTGTCTTTCCTAGAATCTAAATATTAATGAACAATTTTTATAAAACATCTGCTTTCTGATTCCATTGATTTTATTTGTTTATTTTAAAGGGATTTTCGATATTATTACACATGTTCGTATTGCTGTCACATACATTTATTATTATTATTTTTTTGCAGTTTATTAATAGTCATGCACTACGTAAAATGCATAACAAGAAAAAGTTAAATCTGTACATAAAAACATTGAAACAACGGACTCTAAAAGTCCTTTTAAATCCATTTTAAAAATAAAAGAACGTTCATTTTGACAATCTATTTATTTAAACCATTTCTTGCACATCAGATTCTGAAAGACTAGTGGCATCAAGCAACCAATATCTCCGATCAAATAAGAGCACTTTTTTTGTTTAATATATAACTTGTTTTTTATAAAAAAAAAAGCAACCATTTTGAAAAATATTTTTTTTCTCAGTTGAAACCTTGAGAGGGAAGTCAACAACAACAAACAACATACAACATTGTTTTTTTTTTGTCCCATTTTGTACCAGCATTTGGTCTTAATTATTGACTTCTACATTTAATTTTCCATGAAATTAAAAAAGAAATGGAACACAAATAAAATTTGCAAACAAATCCACACTTGCAACGAAGATATCGTTTGGATTCATTTCTAAGTTTCCTGATACAGGGACTTTCAAGTTTCCTTCCTCACAGCAGAGGGTCATTATAGAATTCGAAAAATTGTTCTAAAATGTTACTTGGGTAGGTTTGAAGAGAAATGGGACAATATTACGTAACGTATTATTATTATTAATTTTTTTGTAATAGCTTTCTTAATTTTTTTCTTTGAAATTGGATTTGAATATGATAAAAATCTAACTTTTTAAAGGAATCCTATGTTTACATATGCATTTAGATAGATAGATATTATCATACAGAATTAGTCTTTTTTTTTCTTAAAAAGGAGTCTTAAGTGAATGACTGGTTGTTGAATTTTCCTAGGTTTGACCATATCATCCAACAGTTCTTACAATTTTAAACGGTCAGTAATGCAGATCAATTAGGATAATTGTAATTGTAATAATAATTATTTAACTTTGCCTCAATGGGATCTAAATATGAGATTAATTCTTAGATGTTATCAATAAGGACTTAATACTACAGAAACATCCGTATGAACAACTAGTGTTAAGTAAAATGGAAGGCATACGATATTCTGCATACATGGTTTCGGGAAAGGCAACCACTGGCTTTTTTTTATTTAAATTCATTTAAACATCGGGACGCCATCTTGGGTGGCTAGAGGCGCCCTGAAGCGATGAGATTCGCGACAGAAAAAAATCAATAAATAAACACAGAAAGAAGAGAAAATAATAATAATAGTTAATAAATACAATGAATGATTTGAAGTCATTTTCACATGACGTTCTAAGGAATTTTGGGACATCTCATTCATGGTGAAATAGAACAATAAAAATATCAATGAAAAATAATCACTTCTATGTTGCTATTTGGAAAAAACTCACCATGATTTCATCATCAACAACAATGAATGATAAACGAAGAAAAAAAAAGTTGGGGGAGAGGGGGTACATAAAGATCAAAAACACAACATGAATAAGGTAAATATCGCCTTATGCAGAACACACCATCACAGTTCATTAATAAAAAGGTAAATATAATCAAGTTTTTGTTTTTTGTTTACTTAATTAAGACGTTTATCGATTGATTCAGTTGATGTAGTAAAAAGGAAAAATACTGTAGTTTTGAAGAGGGGCTCTTGGTTGGCCGAACTTCAAATGAACATCCGTGTCAACAGTCTTTATATATCGTTGGCTTCTTCCAAACAGCGATGGATGAGAATTTTGGGCGAAAAAACTTGGCTTCTCCATTTTTCTTGGCGAGGGTCTGCTTCATTGTCTTTTATCAATTAATAGAATTAATTTATTAAACTTGAAAGACCTTTGGTTCACAACTTCTCTGTATCCAGTCAGGGAAACCAATATGGTTTTTTGTAACTGGAAGCTGATGTCAGGAGTTAAGGATCATAACAGTACATGTACAGACATATAATACACATCATAAAATTCGGTACTTACGTATCATCGTTATCTACTAGCTACATTATATGACACATAGAAACACACAGCGCTTACGACACATAGAAAATTGGGGTTGCCAACTTGGTGAGTTATAATAGAGTTGGCGATAATACGTAAGTACCTCAAATTCTTATAAATATATGAAATTAGACGTTTAAAAGAAATCTTTACATTTTCCATATAATTCTTAGACAAGGGTTAATTTTGAAACCCATCGTTATTATAAAATTGTTTTGTATTTCATTACTAGTCTTTTTATTTTTTTTGTTGCTTACTGTTTGAAGCAGATAGCTATACGGGCTTTGTGGGATGATGGGTATAATTCCTGCGACGTCATTGTCACATGATAACTACAGTACCATGTTTCCACTCAATAAGTTTATAAATTCATGAGACACCTAATAGTCACATGATAAATTCAAACATGCGTTTGCGGCCAATCAGTTCAGGTGTTTGCTGTTGCCAACTTTTGTTTTTCTCTGAAACTTTCTTTTAAAAAGGTCTTAGTTTGCAACAGTAATAAAGCACCTAGGTAAACAGAATATACTTGACTAAAAATGTCTCTTAATACTTGAACATCTTTACTAAACTATCAAATCTGAAATTGTATCTCAATTTTACAAGTAGAACAACAACTACAAGAATAAGGGCAGCTTTGAAATCAATTCAGAACACGTGATTGCATTTATCATGGGGCAGATATACGAGTTTAGTCTATCATATAAAACCCATATAGAATGTATACATTATATGGATTGACATTCGTTGATCTATATGGGTTTGTATAGTTTACTATTTGGATCCTATCTGGGAAATCCATATAATGTATATGCGTTGATTTATATGAATCTATATAGAATCCTTAGCCAACTGGGATATGCGAACCCATATAAAGTTTAACTATACGTTATTCTGGTTGGTTTGTATACAGTGGCGTATTGTACACCACCGCACTGTGTGTGTGGGAGGGGAGGGGAAGGTATTCTAGGGGGCCTGAAGCCTGACTGATATAATGTACGTATTTGGGCTTGGAGCCCACAAAACCTGATTTTGCAGGGGGGCTAGAATTTTTCGTTACGTCACTGTCTGTATGTCAATATAGAATATTTTTTGGGATTAATATGTATATAAAGAATTTATACGAGTCCCTATGGGTGGATTTACATTCATGGGTTTTCATAGAGTTCTCCACGGAGTAATCCGTGCAAACTATATGTAACCTTCATAAAAGTCTACACGTGAAAATTTTGTACAGGAATCAAAGATTTCTTTTAGACATCTGTTAGAGTAATAGATTGATATTATATAAGAATATATTTAATATGGATAAATAAAATCCTGAAAATAAGTTGTTGAAACATTTATATTTTTAATACTATGCTAAATGAATGAACTATATTATAATGAAATACCTTAGACATATTAGTATGATTTTCTAATTCAATACAAGAATAATAGCTCTCAACATTAGTGGGTTTGTTTTAAAAATATTCTTGAATTTAATAGAAAATAAGTATATATATTCTATGCAAAAATTAATAATATTTTGGAAAATGTAATTATTTATCTATACCAGACATTACAGACTAAACAGACAGTGATATGAAGCAAATACATTCATGAGAAGTAAATTCTATTTCAATAAAAAAAGATCTAATTTATTTTAATCAAGATAAAATAGTTTTAAGAATTAAATGATAAAAACCTTAAAAATTATAATAAATCTAATATTAATTATAAAAAAATTAATTATTTAATTATAGCACCTTAAAACTAACAATAATTGTCTTAACATTCGTTAAACTACTTTAAGATTAACATTATGAATATAGTAAATGAAAAACAAAGTTGATCTCTTCAACATACATAAATAAAGACCGATATTGATTCAAGAGTTTTTACAGGTCAATAAGTAGCACATTTTTAATAAAAATGTTAAGTTCTCTCCTATTTTTATTAAATTATTTTCCGTGATTTTAATTTGTTTCATTAATTATACTTCGCCCAGTGAGCCCCCACACATTACCGAAGTTCCACATATTTCCCCAGAATGCTTGAATATCAGTATTTGACAAAATATTCGAAACCCATTAAGATTTTATTTATTTATTGTTTGTATAAAAACACTTTTTTAAGAGAAACAGGACATCATACACCTTCAAAAAATCAATTTTTCAATTTTAGTATTAAAAAATAGCGCGTATTTTTCTGAATCTAAAAATGTATAACACTCAAATGTTCGTTAATAAAATAACCATAAATTACGAAAAAATTAATTGAGATAAAAATGTAAACAAACGTTTACAAATGTTTAGTTTTTCCACTTTTTCTCCAAAGTATAATTTTTTTGCTTTTAAGTATACTTAAAAAAACTATTGCAATATATATATATATATATATTTATATATGTGATTCCAGATTTCTTATACTTCTATAGAGGATAGCTGTGCAAATAGTGAACCTATTGTTTTAGTCAAAGTAGTACATAGTTTTTTAAAAAATAATTTTATGTATGAAAAAAGGGAACAAAATAAAAATTTTCAAAATTACAAAGTTTTATAATTTTTTTAAAGAAACTTTTTTAATCTTCCACTAAAAAATAAGTGCACTATATTCTGTGTATTATTTTATATATGTGCAAAAATATTTTACATATTTAAGAAATTCTTTTTTAAAAAAATGGTACCTAAACATAAGCATGTATTATGAGATCTCAAAAATTATATACTGCTTAAATTAAACGAAAAAAAAATTTTTTTTTAACTAACAATTTTTTTTGTATTTCTGCAGAATGATTGAAATACCTTTTTATTAAGGTCACAAAAAATCTAAGCTCTATTGGAAATTTTTGAAGATCTATATGTACCATAAACAAAGAGTCTTTTTGTCTGAGTCTTCTTTCGAGCCTGTCTTAGTACCCTTAAGTATTATCTAAATAATATCATTTAAACTTTATTTATCGTTAATTGCTTAGTTGTGATCTGATAGACCTTAAAATAATAATAATAATAATAAAAGGTGAGTAAAATGCTGTCTTTTTCTGAAATGTTCCATTAAAAATTTAAATAGAGTAATAGATTTTTACTTCATCAATATTTATTTTGCTATCAATTTTTATAACTAAAATACTTTCTACGTGAAATTTATTTAAAACTATCAGTTTTCTCTCAGAACTTTTAGAATATAGGCAAAATATAAATGTAGAAGGTCATTTTTTGGAGATACTGAATGTATACAAAGAAGGAAAGTACACATTTTTTCCCATGTTGCCTTTTACTAAAATACTAAAACTTCCCTTAAATTAGTGGTACATTTTACTAAAATAAATGAAGTAAAATAAAAATGTTTTAAAATTAAAATTTGGTCTACCTTTAGTGAATTTTTAAAAACAAAAATTTCGAAAGAAATTTGAAAATATTTTTGCACATATAACATATATAAACTCATTTTTATTAGCACATATATTCCACTGAGTTAAATTGCTAATTTGAAAACGCAAATTGAATTAGGATTTTTTACTCATGATCATCAGTTTATTTCTCTTCCACCATTTATTTTTTTAGTTCTACGTTTTTCATTTTTACTATAAAGTAATGGACAAACGGAAAAATTAACATATACACAACAATTAAAATATTTCAGGATATGCTTTTTAAAAACCCCGAATCAAGTTCGAAAATATTTTTAAGCAAATTAAGAGTTTTAAAAATTATAACAAATAAATTGTACACCAAAAATTTAAAAATTATTAACAAATGAAATATTCAACAAAGTTTTCATTTCATCTAACGAGAAAATGTTCAAAACAAATCAGTAAAAGTAGACGCGAAATACGTACGTATATAAAATAAAATTATGATAGCTAAATGAGTAAATAACAGGGAAAAATTTTCATTTAGTGTAGATGAAACTTTAGAATTAGTAATAGATTTTTTATATATTCTTTTAGAAATTAAAGAACCCCTCTATTTTATGAGAAAAGTTTTACAATATCTTCATTACGAATTTTTATTCGTGTTCTTTCAAAACCGTAACTGATAAACAGACGATTTTTTATTTCTTTTTAATGGAATATTATTCTTAAAATTAGGCGGGAAATTAACGTGAATAATTTTCGAAGTATTACTTTTCGTCAAATAAACTGATGAAAACAGAATTAGCAATGGAATAAGAACACAACTTTTTGTTTTGAATTTATTTATGTTGCCATTTTTAATTTTTGTGTCTGAATAATTTGAATTTCCTTTTCTTAAATACTTTTATGTTTAAATGAAAATCAACATACATTGTTGAACCTAAGTTATATAAAATGCAACTGAAAGATTCAGCATTTTTTTCTATTTAATCATATCAGTTTTCGATCTACTTTACTGCAAGTCAAAACAAAACAAATGCAAGTGCAAAAGCACGATCACTTGTGTCAAACGTGACTCGATGGAGGAATTTTTGGCAAATTTTTTGATCACGTAACCGAACTTCAACAAGAATTTAGTTAAGAAGGACAGATAGTTTTTGCACGTGTTTTCAACTCGTGAATTATTATCTTGTTTATGTAAAATGTATAAATAGAAACTGTGCATATATTCTTTCAGTTTATTCAATTTCTACTATTAGCTCACGATCTCTATATATTTATTTATCTTGGTGGAATTTTCAATAGTTAATAAAATACATTTTAAAGCGATCAATTGAGCTGAAATTTTATATACATGATTATTTTGGATGACAATAGAATAATTTAATTATAATTAATAAAAGTTAATCGATTAAAACTAATTATTTAAAGAATTTCAAAAACAGCCACTTTGGCATTATTTTTGACGACTCGTGTCAAAACTTGAAAAGGTTTTTTTCTCACGTTTTAAAGCATTCAGTTGAGCTGAAATTTTATAGACACGATTGTTTTCGATGACAATACGATACTTTAATGATAATTAGTAAAAATGAATGACCACTTAATGTTGTGATTCTGTCCTATGTATGTACATATATATTTATATTAATTGTAACTATTTAGTAAAAAGTAGCTAAAATAAAATTTTTCTTTGATCTAAGTAGGAATTGACTTGAAATTTTTTTTTATATTACTTTTGTTTTTATTTGACATCTACATATTTATGATTCCTATTTAAAGCATAACTAATAATATCTACATCACGTTCGTTTTAAACAAGTTAATAAAAAACATCTAAATAAAAGAAACAAAGGTAAACATATGTACAAAACTCTCATTTTTAAAAAAAATTAGAAAAAAAAATAGTTTTGGCATTAAAATTTCATACCGTTAATCAATTTCGTCAGATCAAAAGACGTCACCAAATGCCACGAAATGCAGTCAATAATGGAAAACTATTCCCATGCATATATTTAAATACCATAGTAATTCTAATAACGATGACAGGATTTGTTGAAATTGTTCGACAGTATAATTCATAAGTACCAAAATTTTTTGCTCTCGAAAGATAATTTGCACGATAAATATAATGAGAAGTTTCTCAAAAATATTATACGAAAAATACATAGCGTACTTTTTTTTGTCTGATATTCATGTATAAAGCTAAATTCAACTAGTAAAAATGATGAATTTTAGATATTAATTTATTAAATAAATATATTTTTTTTCACTGAACTTATTTTAATCAAAATCTTAATATTCTATTTAAGTACTTGCATTTTTTGTATTTATATAACCAGGTTTTTATACAGTAAATATACAAAGTTTCGATTAGATTTGCAAAAAAGGCTAAAATTCTCTTTTTTTCATGCATATTATACAAAAACGTTTACGCGCGCGTAATAAAAATAAATTATCCAAAACTTCTTACTTAAAATATGCTTAATACAATGGGAAGAAAAAACAAATAAATTATAGTTTAAAAGACTAAAAAGCACGCTTTTATGTTAAATCGAACTAAAAAGTAAAAAAATAATTCTTAATATAATAAATTGACTAACGAAAAAAATAATGTCATTGTGTTAAAAGCGTGGGGTGCTTTGGACTACATTTTTACACTAACTCAGCATTTCGGAATAGAATTAGTAAGAAATTATAACAATTGATATAGAGTACCACACGCTTTTACCCCAACGACATTAATTTTCTCGTTAGTCATTTTATTCTTGTATTAAGAATTATTTTTTATTACTTTTTAGTTCAATTTAACACAAAAGCGTGTTTTTTAGTTTTTTAAAACTATATTTATTTCCATTTTCAAAAAAACTGGACAATTTGTTTATATTACGGTAAGAAATGGCTTACGCAAACGTTTTCGCTATTATAGGGTTGTAACATTCTTATAGTCACCGAATCTGGAAATGTGATCCAGAATCAGTCGCAAATCTGGAAACGAAAAATGGAATTAGTCGCCAAATCTGGAAATGGGATCTAGAATTAGTCGCAAATCTGGAAACGGAATATGGAATTAATCGCCAAATCTGGAAATGGTATATGCATGGGAGCCCCCTGGGTTCCACCCTGGACACCAAGATTAATTTGAGGCAAAGAATCACTAAGAGCCATTTGTATAATAATAACTTGTATTTATTATCTTGATTCAAATCTCAGAAACTCTAATAACATATAATATTTCTATGTTACGTCAAACAAAAGGGATTTATCTTTAATATTAAATTAAATTACGAATTATGAAATTAATCAATAATTACACGTAAGATCAAATAAGGTCTACCGAAATAGGAGGTCCGAGAAATACACGTAACTCGAATTATTAGCTTTCATTAACTTAAACTAATTTTATTAAACTAGCGATTGTTTTAAACGATAATAAACTATATTATATCACCTGAAAATACTTTGGTATCTTCAAAAGATTCCTTCGTAGATTACTAACAGTAACTCTTCAATATCGTAATCCAATCGAATCCTCCAAACTTGAGGTTACTGCTGCTGGCTCTCTGAGCCTTCCTCTTTGCTAGCTTACAACGCTCTACTTAAATACCCTATCTACTTTGCATATCCCGTTCGCTTTTCGGAATTCATTGGAAATATACGTGAATTTATAATCCCCCAAAAGACACCTAAGAATATTAGTGGAAAGGTTCTGTACAGATTCGTCACATATGCAATTAGTCGCCAAATCTGGAAACGATGTAATGAATTAGTCGGCAAATCTCAAAATCCTTATTCCTGAAGATCCTAATCAGTATAATGAAACAAAGTTATGAAATTATTGTATTGACATCGGTCCTTGACAAGTGCGCAAAATTTCGAATTAATCTGACCTTTTAAAGTAGGTAAAAATCGAGTTCTAAGGTTCCATTACATACAAGTGAAATTTATAAAAGCGTGTTAAAAAGACCGACTAGAGTCCATGTACAAACAGTACGTCATCAGTTGCAGCACCTCTATTGAATTCGCGAGCGTATAGTTTGAACTCTAGATGGCTGGTAAAACGTTTTTGATCAGATGAATCACGATTATAGTTGATAGCGATCGATGGTAAATTTCGAGTGTGACGCAGAACCCTCGAGATGAGGGACATAAGTTGTCAAAAAGACACTGCAGGAGCTAGTAGTGTTCATAACAGTGTGGTCTGTTTTTACAAAGCGTAGACTGTGTCCTCTGGTCAAACTGAGCCAATTATTAACTAGAAATGATTCTAGTTCAGCTACCTGGAGATCATTTGTAGACATTAATGGGCTCCACGTACCCAAACAATGATAAAGTTTCCCAGAATTATTGTGCTATATGTACACAGGGTCAAAATTATTCAAGGAAAAACATTTTACACAATTCCAGCGAATGATTTGACTTCTTAAAGCTATTTTATTTATTTATCCAACGCCCATACTTGGCTTCTTGACGGCCAGCCTCCCAGTACCGACTGACGATGTTGTCAGCAGGGTTATTTCTCGAGTCCAGTGCATTGGAGCAGGTGGTTACCATCCATTCTGGCATGGCCGCAGATTGGGCAGGCCTCATTAGCAGTCACGCCATGCCAGTGGAAGTATACTCCCAAAAAGTCATGTCCGGTAATTAAGCGAAAACGTGGGACTTTGGGGAGTCAAGTTACACGCGTCCGTGGCATCCCTCAAGCTACACGTGCTCCCTGGATGGTGCTAAATATGTAACAACGAGCACCGTTATCCCAGACTCCAACAGAACGATACAAGTTTAGAATGATGCCTCAGGCTTCTGAGGATAAAAGATAACGTCCTTTTCAGGACGAAGGCAACCACCTCCGCATTTTGTTTTGGAGCTTCTTAAAATTCCAAACATGGAATACATATGAACACAGAACAACACTGAATATATATGGGAGTTAGTTAAAAGGTCATTTAATGCACAAAACTTACTATGGCTACTATTTCGCAACTATGATGTCTCTAAAGGCAGGATGAATGAATACCTCTTTAGGGGGCTTCCTACAAGTTGTTGAGTCAATGCACGTTGAGTTTCAGGCAAAGGGAAGTCCCACACGATATTAGGAAGGACTCCATACTGATTTTCGACATTTCAGAGTATATTGCTCGTCTAATCATTTTGTATAGTTTATCAGAGTGCAACAATTCTTTAATTATTTTTGTATTTTACTTTTCTTTAGAAATACTGATTTGTAGTATCTTATCACTTCCTCGTTTTCTTTTCTAAAAAAACAACTCGTTGATTCAGAATAAACTTTTGCTTAAATTTGAGAATAAAATTTTTTTACCAGTATGATCAATATAAGGATGGGGCTGAAAATCAATGAGAATAAGACCAAGTACATGCCTTGCACTAAATCATGTGTTAGCAATTCCATTTTAAAATTGAAGAGTATAGTTTTGAAGTTGTTGACAGCTTTTCACTTATTTAGGTTCAGAAATTAACAAAAGAAGCGATTGTTGTACTGAAATCAAAAAGAGATTCACTATGGCTAATTGATGTCTTAATGGAATACGAAAATATATGAAATCAAATTCAATCAAAAGAAAAACAAAAAAAGGTTTCTTTGTATAAAAGTCTTTTAAGATCAGTATTAACTTACGCATGTTAAACTCGATCCATGTCTTGAAAATATGAGAACATAAGTTCCTACGAAAGGAAGATTTTAAGATTCATTTTTGGAGGAATTCAAGAAAATGGAACATGGGACAGAGAAGATCAAATTGAGAGCTCTATCGATCATATAAAGAATCTGACATTGTTAACTTCATCAAAATACAATGAATTAAATGGGCAGGTCACATTATGAGAATGAATGAAGACAGGATCACTAAAAAAAGTCTTCAATGCTCAACCAATTGGCACACGAGGAAAGAACACTGGCAGGGAGAAGGCTGATTTGGAAAAGGCTTCTTGAGAAGGCCAAGGCCCACCCTGAGCTGTCGTGCCACTGAGGAAGGAAGGATGATCAATATAAAGGTAAAAAGCGACTCAGAAATTCACTTACTCATTACGAGATCTCTGCAACTATTAGATCTACAGACTTAAAATTTGGTAAGCATGTTCTTTTTATTGAGTAGAGATCTTCTAAGAATCTGTTTTACGGAAATTGAGTCCCAAGGAAGGGTAACGGGGTGTCATGGATAAAACGAGAAAGTCCAATTTTGAACTATTAGACCTACAGACTTGAAGTCACACAAGTATGCTTCCTTTGATGAGTAAAGATAGGCGAAGAATGAGTTTTGTAGAAATTGACTCCTAAGAGGCGTTGTGGGGCATTTTATATAAAAAAATAATTGCGTTTTTTAACTGTTAGACTTAAATACTTGAAATTTGGCAAGTATGTTCCCTCTGATGTATAGAGATCCGCTAAAAATGGGTTTTGTGGAAATCTACTCCGTTGGAGTATAAGGGTATAAGATAATCATACTTCCGCGTTTGATAAATTCAAGTGGCCGCGGTAGCCGAGTGGTATAGGTATCGGACCGTGGCTTGCTTTATCACGGGTTCGAACCCTGTACCACTAAAGACCCGCCGTGTAGGGCAGCGATGCACGTTAAATCTGTCGAGAGCTGAAACGTCCTCCCATTGGTGTGGTGTGGTAGTTAGGAGAGGGGGGTGCCAGCTCAGGTGTCGTCCACGTCACTTGACCATGGTTCAAAATTACGTAGTCCGTCGCCAAAAGCCCTCGTGTAGCTGAACAGTGCGACGTTAATATTCAATCAATCAATCAATTGATAAATTCAAGTAATTTTTTAATCAAGAGACGAGGGCTGTAATAATATTTTCCAATACAATCAAAAGCTTAATGCTTAAACTTTATATATATACACTCAGGAACATTGAAAATAGTGACCCAAGAAGAAAGTATCGGATTGAAATAAAATTTAATACACATAATGACACAGATGAGAGATTCACTTGATCTCAAAAACAAGATAATTAAACGAATACAGGGTGTGCAACGACACAAGTACTGGGCAACTTCAATAGCGCGTTGGACCACCTCCAGCTGCAATACATGCCGCCACAAGGTCTGGCATTGAGTTAATTAGACACCTTATGTTGTCCTAAGGCAGATGGGCCCACAAATCTTAAAAAGCCAACTTTAAATCATGTACAGAGTCAAACGATGGCATCTGCCGTCTTAGCTGATCCCACACGTGCTCTACAGGGGACAAATCGGGGGAGCGGGCCAGCCATGGAAGAGTCTGAAAATAACGTAGGAAGTCTTGAGAAACTCTTGCTGTATGCGGACGAGCATTATCTTGGTGGAAAATGGCCCCTGGGAGACCATTTAGGAAAGGTCCTACATGGGGTTGAAGAATATCATCAACGTAACGTTGGTCCTGAAGGTTCCACGCATCACAATTAAAGTGGACCGGCTATCATAGGCTATGGCCCCCCAGACCGTTACACTAGCTGTGCGGGCTGTGTGACGTAGAACAGTGTGTGTGTGGGGGAGAATTGTACCGCTCACCAGGGTGTCTCCACGCCCGTACACGGTTATCATCTGTCCCCAAAACAAACCGGGATTCATCACTAAACACAACCTTTTGCCAGTCTGTGACATTCCACATTGATCTGGCTTGGCACCACTGTAGACGCAGTTGCCGATGTTCCGGTGTGACAGGGAGTGCACGAAAAGGGCGCTTGGATTTAAGATTTGCTTCTGCTAGGTGTCTGGAAATTGTTTGTGGAACAATTGCTACGCCTACGTCTGCTCGTATCGTTGAATGAGTTAATGTGGTGTCCACAAGTGCTTGCCACACAATCTTTCGATCCTCTCTCCTCGTGGTCTTCCTGGTCGTTCCAGACCCGGTTTTCCACGCGTGGGTACCTTCTCGTGTCCACTGTTCCCAACAATTTCTAACGGCACACTCCGAACAATCCACCTGGCCAGAAACACGGCGCATCGACCAGCCTACAGTTTTGATCCCGATGATCAGGCCTCTCTCAAACTCGCTTAACTGTGAGAAATGCCTTCTAGCACGTTTACCTGGCATGTTTCGTTTACCAAAGTCTTCCTACAATCGGCGGGTAATCGTCCCGTTTATGAATCTTCGAATTTCCATTGGCTTATATAGCACCCTCTTCCTGATTTGTAGCGTCACCACGGAGTGTATGAGCATGCGTATTGGCACAAAACTTGGATCATTTGCATATCACATTACGCTGTAATTATTTGCAAAGTTTCGCGATTGTACTTAGCTTCCTTCTTGGGTCGCTATTTTCAATGTTTTTGAGTGTATATACACTGAAGAGTCAAAGAAACTGGTACAGGCATGCGTATGCAAATGAAGAGATATGGAACCAATCAGAGTACGGCGCTGCGGTCAGCAAAGCCTATATAAGATAACGAGTGTCTAGCACAGTTGTTAGATAGGTTACTGCTGCTACAATGGCAGGTTATCAAGATTTAAGTGAGTTTGAACGTGGTGTTATAGTCGGCATACAAGAGATGGGATAAAGCATCTCCGAGGTAGCGATGAAATTTGGATTTTTACGTATGACCACTTCACGAGTGTACCGTGAATCCGGTAAAACATCAAATCTATGACATCGTTGCGGCCGGAAAACGATCATGCAAGAACGGGACCAACGACGACTGACAAACATCATTAAGCGTGACAGACGTGCAATCCTTCCGCAAATTGCTGCAGATATTAATGCTGGGCCATCAACAAGTGTCACCGTGCGAACCATTCAACGAAACATCATCAGTATGGGTTTTCGAAGCCGAAGGCCCACTCGTGTACCCTTGTTGACTGCACGACACAAAGTTTTACGCCTCGCCTGGGCCCGTCAACACCGACATTGGACTGTTGATTACTGGAAACAAATTGCCTGGTCTGACGAGTCTAGTTTCCAATTGAATCGAGGTGATGGATGAGCACGGGTATGGAGACAACCTAATGAATCCTTTGACCCTACATGCCAACAGGGGACTGTTTAAGCTGGTGGAGGCTCTGTGTTCGTAAGGGGCGTGTGCAGTTGGCATGATATGGGACTGATACGTTTAGATACGATTCTGACAGGTACGTAAGTAACATGTGTGATCATCTGCACCCATTCATGACCATTGTGATTTCCGACGGACTTGTGGAATTTCAGCAGGACAATGTAATACTTATCCACACGTTCAGAATTGCTACAGAGTGGCTCCAGGAGCACTCTTTTGAAATTAGACACTTTTGCTGGCCATCAAAATCCCTAGACATGAACATTATTCAATTTATCTGGGATGCCTTGCAAGATCTCTTCTTGTTCAGAAGAGATCTTCACCCCCTATTTCGCTTTCTGATTTTTGGACAACCATGCAAGATTCATGGTGTCAACTACCTCCAGCACTACCAACTTCAGACGTTTATCAAATCCATGCCGCGTCGTGTTGCGACACTTCTGCGTGCTCGTGGGGGCCCTACACAATATTAGGCAGATATACCAGTTTTTTCGGCTCTTCAGTATTATGAATATATTTAATTTTAAAAGGTATGTAATCAAACAACGTCAGGAAATACCCAGCGAAGTGGGAAAATAACAGCGAGTTCTTTATCATGTATTATCACAAGTTGTATAAAAATTCTGGAGTGACGAAAAAGAACTAGATAAAATTATACCGATGTCTTCCACTTTGAAAATTAATTCTTAATCCTTTTGTTATTACTAGTATCTTTATTAAATATTACAGAAATATTGAAACCAAAAGCTTTTCCAGCTTTTATAATCGATAATTTTTTTCTTGATAAATTTTAAATAATAAAAACAAACAAAATAAAAAATTATTACAACTACTGATGAATTTTGGGATAATTTTTTAACGGGGAGAGTGCCAAAAGAATATTCTGCGCTGAAAAACAATTACATATAAGTTCTTTGTAATATTTTTTCCCTCTGCAGTTTCAGTTCATATTCGATATTTTATATCAGTCGAAAAATTTATTTTGCCAACAGATCCTTGAAAACTTGCAGAACACATTTTCTTCGGACGTGTATTTAAAATGGGAAAGGAATACAGTTTAGGGAGAAATATTCGAAAAAAAGAACGTTTGCATTTTTAAATGGCTAATGACTTTTTAATTACCCTAACCAAATTTCAAGTACCTCTTATGGAGACTATCCTTTAAAATGATCTACAGAATTCAACTTTTTATCCAATATCAGCAACTAAAATTGCACAAAAGTTTTTGAAAACCTTGAATACGTGTATTGTATATTTCATGCAATAGTAATGCTTCTCGTTTTCGAAATAGTTATAAAAACTACACAAATTCTTTAATTGTCGTAATTTATTCGTTTCACTTTTTATTGAAAGCTTTTATTATAAGTTTCTCACGTTATAAGTCAATTATCTATTACTTTTACTTTTAATTATAAATTACTTTTAAAGCTGTATCTACTTTTTAACTAATGTGGCAAAAATTTTAAGGATAAAAATAAACGTAACTTTATTTATTAGCATAAACAAAATGTGATTAAATTTTAAATAATCAGAAAATAATAGCAACGTTGAAACGAATATTTTTTCATACATTTTTTCTCTCTCGCTCTCTTTCATATACGCATAATTGAAATAAAAATAAAATTATATTGAAATAAAATATACATAGTTTTATTTATTATAAAAATAATAAATGCCCATAAGCAATTAAAAGAGTTGTTTAATTGTGGTGCTTGCTATGTTAACTGTACTTTGAATCGTTTTGTGAAAATAATAATAATAAAAAAGTAATAAAATAAATAACAATCTCACAACACTAAAGCACATTTTCCTTAAATATTGTTTCTTAATAATAAAAAAGCTTTTAATAAATAAAAAAACCTTGCTCAGAAGTCAACAAAACAACGAAGTCCATTTATTAGTTACAAGTAAAATCAAAATCGAATAGCTGCACTAAGAAATTTAAATTATTCAAATCACATGCGATTTTGCAAAGTTTTAATTTTTAGATATTGAATTAAGATTTGTGTAATACACATTCGCAGAGTTAAATTACCTTTGATGTTTGTTTTAAAAAGAATAACAATATAGCGTATTTTTTTAATACTGCTTAGTAAGAAACCGTGTTAAATGTTACCACCACCAAACGATTTTTTTTTACACTGAATAAATTTCGATAATATGGAATTTTACTTAACAATCTATTCTTAAAAGAAGGATTTCTTGGCTTAATCTCTCATTCTGCACTTTTTATTTCCCCTCCCGCATAAGGATTCGTCGTTTTGCTAAAATACATGGGATTTATGAATGAACTGCAGGTAATGATGCAAATAACATTAGAGTAGATTATTTATGGTTTTACATATTTCTAGAATATTTATGATTTACTCAACTTAAACTGTAACTGACAATCATATTAGCTTCCTAATCAACAAGTCAAAAACGAATAAAAATATATTTAGTAAAATTGAAAGGAATTTTTTTCCTGAAGAATAAGAACTTCAACAGATGGCAACACTCAATAATTAAGTCCAAAGTTCTGCAAATTATGGATCATTAATGTAAACAATGCTATCGTGAACATTTATTAGTTAAAAAAACTATCAATGGATATTTTGATTCATAAACTTATTTTTATGAAAATAATCATGGCACTTATGTATTAGCATCACCGCAGCAAACTTAGCGCCACGCGAATCGCTCCACGATATCAAAATAAGAAAAATGTTCTAAATGAAATGAAACTAATCAGTCAAATTTTGGCTCGCTTCGTGTGGCACCAATTTGGCAGCAGTGACGCTAATACGTAAGTACCACGAACGAAAATAAGATCGATCGCGAGCGATAGCGAGCGGGCGCTTCTGCTCAGAATGAATGGCGAAGAGGGACGGAGGCCAACATGAGAAGAAGCCCAAAAAATGGGGAGGGGCGGGGCAACGTAAGTACCAAAGTCATTGTAATTCCTTTTAAAATCAAAAAAGCATTAAGAATAAAAGACGAGAACACTTTGCTAATGTTTCATTTTAGAATACTCCAAAATACGAAGTTTATTGCCAAGTTTGGTGATATTTGTTGACAAAATCTGAATTCTTTGTTATTAAATTCTGAATCAATGAAATTCTTTGTAAATGGAATTCGTGCATTGGCTACCGTTCGTCAGAAAATAATATTCGCACATATAAATCGATATTTGTTACTGTGGAACATTTCAAAAACACATTACCTGCAAAAAATTATTTTTTTGAGAAATCGTGACTTAAGACATTAAATTCTTGTGATTTGTTGAATTTGATACCCATTCCAAAATCACTTTTCGGTAAAAGAATAGATCAAACGTTTTTTTACATAATTGACAAAAAATATCTAAGGGAATGAAAAATTGACGTTAAATTAATTGTCCCTACATTTTACAGATCATGAAAATTTAACACAATTTTTTTTCCTACAGAATTGCAATCCTTTTATGAGTTAAATATTGAATGGGAAATTTTATTTCTTAGTATTGATGTTGCATAACATAGATATATATATTTTTTAGTTAATACGATTGGACCCAGTGCTGGTTTAAGCTTATTCTGGGTCTTGGGCGCAGAAAATCTACGGGACCCCTTGGCACTGGCGGATCAAAATTTACAACCAGAAAATCTGGTTAAGTCCAGCTTATCCGGGCCCCTGGGCGCCCACACCAAGCCCCCAATGGATAAACCGGCACAGATTGGACCTAGATTTAACGAATAATAAGCCCCAAATTTATGAATTATCTCAAAAGCCGAAAATTTGTTTTTAATTAGTGTTTGAATTAGAAAAAATCGGATTTCTTTTCTAATAACATATTCTTTTATTCCGGGGAACAGAAGAGACTTCTCTTGTAACCAGTAAATTTCGAAGGGGAAAGGGTGCAGCCCATTATTAGACTTTACAGGTACAGATGAGTAATGAGTGTAACCTATCCCGTGAGTTTTGATTAAAACACATTGTTCCTTTCTGAAATTTCGGTCGAAATTGTTACATTTTCTAATACTTTACATTGTTTGTGTGGAAACATACCTTTCTCTTTTATGCAGTAGGTTGTAAATGACTCAGTAGTTTCTTCTGTGCGTAAAGTCGAAAAAGAATTATTTCGAGTCAGGCATGAAAGAAACTGTAAAACATTAGTCATTAAAAAAAGGAAGTATGTTTTACAATCTAGATCAGGGGTACTCAACTTTTTTTTCTGGTGGGCCACATACACTTGTTAACTTTTTCACGCGGGCCGCATACATATGATAGCTATTTCAAGCGGGCTGCAACATGAGGATTAATGGAGGGGGGCGAGGAAGGGAGAAATACCTTAAGACCAAGATAACATAGAAAATTTAAAAAGTGGAAAATTGATCCAAAATATTAAAACTCCGATTTTTCTTTTTTTAATTATTATTTTTTTTAATATTTTTTTATTTCTTTCTCTGAATTTTTCTAAATTGGAAGCATTTAAGCTATCCAACTACGTACGTTCAGAACCGCAATTTTAAAAAAAGCGTATAAATGGATAAATTTTCGTGATATTTAGTGTCACTTAGATTAGAATACATGTATAAAATTGTTTTAAGGACATTTTGACAAAAACAATTGATTTAAATGCAATACTTCGGTAAAAAATTAACTTAGAACAATCTTTTTTCAATATGTTCTGCTGTTGAGAAAAATGCTTCTATTATAATAATATTTTACCTGTTTATAGCTCAGACCTCTGTATAGAGGCTCAACTACGATTTTTGAAAAATTCACATTATTTTCAGAGCTACAACCAATTGAAATCATTATCGGTGTTTTTTTCTTAAAATTTCTCCCCTCTGTTGTCATAAAACATGGATAAACCCAAATCTAAGTTATATATTTTAAAAATTCTAGTTGAGGCTCTGTACAGAGGTCTGAGCAAAATATTATTATAACAGAAGCATTTTTCACAAAAGGAGAATATTTTGAAAATGGGTCATTCTATGTTCATTTTTTGTCAAAATATTGTACTTAAAATTTTTTTTATTGTAATACTATTCTTAAAACAATTTTATATACGTTTTCTAATCTAAGTGACACTAAATATAAATATTATCCAATTATTCACTTTTGCAAAATCACGGTTCCGAACGTAGTCGGATACCTTAAGAATGACTCTTTTACAATTTCTGCATAAGTAAACGGTTTCATATGATTACCAATAATATAACAAATTTCATAGGATGCCTTTGTTACTGCTGTGACATTATCCCTGACAAAACACTTTTTTACTGCTGTAAAGATTATTCAAGAAAGCCTATTTATCACTTCTTGAAAGAGATCTTCTAGGAAAAGTGTCATTGAACGATTCCTGTTTATTGGTATTTTTTAAATACAACACTTTCGTGACAAATCAAACAATTCCTGATCCATGCTTGTTTTTCATTACAGAATAGTCAACTCTTCACAATCGTCTTGGAACAACATATTTTCTTTGAATGTTTTTAACTTGCAAGACACGAAAGATGGCTAAAAATTAATTCCACTCATAAAATGGTCGCTACTCCACTGTTGACTATTATCACTTATCAGAAGAAAAAATATCAATTCGTACCCATAAGACAACGAAAAAAAATCAAAATTGATATATTTTATTTCTTAAAGAATTTCCCATCTAATTTTTATAAATAAATGAATTTTTCTGATTAATGGACCATGACCGGGTCACTTAAAAAGGCCCAGTGGGTCGCTTGCGGCTCGCGGGCTGGAGGTTGAGTATAGTTGATCTGGATCATGGGTGTCTAAACTATCTCTATTAGTGGGCCACACTGCAACAAAAAAAATTTCTGGGCTACACATACAATAATTTTCAACAAATTGAAATAAAAATTAACTCTATGTACTTTCATTAAAACGTGCGAATTAACTTCTTTTTATTATAATTTTTAAAAAATTTGAATTAGATATGTATAGGTACATATTTATTTATAAATGGTTCGTTTCATTTAGTTTGGATTTCAAAAAGATGGAAAAAATTCTAATTAATGAGATGGATGAATTTGTTTTTGTTGAACAAGCAAACAGGTATCGGGTTCAATAGGCCAAGTTGCAATTCTTAATGCATTTTCAAGATGTTTTTCAGTGATCTTTAACCTATTTTTGTTTTTTGTATGCTTCATTCTTGAAAACAATTGTTTACTAATACTGGTACAGCCAAAAGCTGAAGACATTAATAAAACATGATTGTGAAAATTAGGATATTTATTGCGGGGTAGGTATTCTTTAAAAAACTCCAGTAAAGAGAAACATTCTCAAATTTTTCTTTCAGCTGAATGTCACTTTGCAGTTCAATGCATTCTCCATTTGAAGGTTTGAAAGTAATTTATTTATTTCTAGAGAAAATTGGATAGAAAATATGTTGAAATACTCTTCATTTTTTCGAAAATCTTGAAATATACTTTAAAACTCTTGAATTAATTCGAAACGTAAATTCTCATGACATACTAAGATGTTTCTGATTTAAAATTAAAATTTATATTTCCAAATATATGTCAACGAATTGATTACATATAAAAATATTGCAAATATTTATTTTTTAATAAAAATATATAAATTTAAATGCTTTCATAATTTGCGTTTGGGCAGCATGCGGCCCGTGAGCCACACTTTAGACAAGCATGATCTTGATGAAACGGAAGATGATTATTTATATTTGTAGAGATCAGAGTAAGCGATGGCGAAGAAATGAAATAGAATTCGATTATTTGTCTGAAGATATAACGGAGGATGAATATGATGAACCCTTAATGTTACCCAATAATAAAAATTCGTAAGATATGTCATTTCTTTTAACTAAACAACATTTAGACATACGTATTAATCTAATTTTTTTAATGCTCTTCGTTTCTTTATTTTTTAGGATATCATTTTCATATCCACGACGTGCACCTATAAATTTGATTTATTTTTAATGGATTTCTTCTACTCGCATTGTAAATATGTATGGGTCAAAACTTTAAAAGAGCTTTTTTCTCACATCTGAAATTTTCTACACACGATTGTCTTGGTAAACAATATGATACTTTAATTGCATTTAATAAAAAATTAATAGATTAAAACTAATTTTTTAAAGAATTATACATAGAGCCACGTTGGCATCGTTTTTAGTGACCAAATTTAGTGACTTAACTACCATGTTGATGATTTGGATTAAAACTTAAAACGCTTTTTTCTCACATTTTAAAGCACTCAATTGAGCTGAATTTTCCCACACACGCTAGTTTGGGATGATAATGCGATAATTTAACTATACTTAATAAAAATTAATCGATTAAAACTAATTGTTTAAAGAATTATTCTTATAATTCCAATTGTAGACAACGCCAAAGAGTTGAATACTGTGTGTGTGAAACTAGTAAATTAAACTCTTCCCTCGTAAAATTAAATAAATTCAATTTGACTCAACATTCCCTTTCGCTCTTAAGATTTTAGGAATACAGAATTTATGTTACACAAAATGTGAAGTTTGAAAGAAAACCCAAGTTGTGATGTACCTCCCCTTGGAAATACATCCTTCGAAGCATCAGCGTGAGCTAGAGGTGTAGGGTTATCGTAAGAACTAGAATCAAACATTATCTTAATATGACTTTATTAAGATATTCAACTTAAACTTTGAACAAATATAATATTTTAATTTAATGAATGAGAGAATCTACGATGACGCAATACGCAACACACAATATAATACAGACCTATCTCAATAATGGAACTGCCTAATCTTCAAATATAATAATAATAAGTAATCAATCCTACCTTATATTATTCTGTAATAAACTTGTCTTTATCTACAGTGGTAAGTAGTTTTACGTTTAACTTCTAATCGATCACCAATATGTTATCCACGACACGTAGAACTTGAATCTTTGATCGACGAACTTAAATAATCATCCAATACCACAACGCACGTCAATTGTCGAACATTCCTTTACACTACCATTACATTGCCATTACGCTTACTCTAAGATCCTATATTTATCCCATATTATTTACATCTCTTTACTTCTCGTTTCTTGGATTTGGTTGGAAAAAAGAGTTGCCATTAATTCTGGCCCAAAGAACTCAAAGGACTAGTTAAAGAAAAGACGCGTAAGACGTCACAAAGTCTATAAGAAACTCGTTCTTTACCGGTGTTTACATTTGAGCCATAACTGAATGTTATACGGGGGAATATGCGTAGTTATTTTATTGAACCTCCCTTTCCAACTTAATATCTATTACATTTGTAAATAGAATATGTGTCAGAACATAACAAAAGTTAGAAGTTTATGTCTAAGCTGATTATTCTTGGCACATAACATTTAAGAAAATCTAACAATGCCAAATGAGTCCTGCACTAAGACTTTGTTTTATCGGCAACACTTATTAAGTCTTCTTCGTTAGAATAGTCAAAAACTTACTTTCAAAAGCGAAATGAAGTATTGCATGCCTAAGTCGTTTGTTGAAATACACTTCATTTTCAATCAAACTCTTTAAACAAATTAATTTTTTCATAAATAGCATTATTTCATTCTCAATTCAGCCTTTTACAGATAAAGTAGATCATTTAGCAAAACCAATTTATTTTTGCGCTAATCCGATCTATTCCTTTGCAGATCTCTCTCTCTCTCTCTCTCTCACACACACACACACTCACATCTCATGGTTTACATGATTTCTCTTTTACATTGTTACAAAAGAGGAGAGCTTTATTTTGATTGGTAAGTATTATTCCATTTATAATTAAAATGAAACTCAGATTTGTGGACGGCTATTCTTTTAATTTCATTACTGCCACATAATCCATAGAAAAAAAGCCCCCTCCATGTTTTCACGGTTTTTTAAAAAACGAATCTATCATGCAAATTAAGGCATATATATGTAATGATTGAAATTAATATTTGCTTAAAATTCTCTAATCTCTTATATATTTTTCATCTAACTCATAATAATGAACATCCTATTTCGAAACGTAAAGCCCCATTTTGTTTTTCATTAAAGGATTAAAACCTATATTTTGACAGATTTATTCATAACTCTTCGCTAAAAGGATTTGACCTTGAATATTCAGAGAGGTTTATTCGCGATTTCTAGAACAAGAATTTCATAACCCAGCTTACAATAAATAATATTTCTTTTCATTTGAACCTGCGATTATATTTTTCTATTGCAGTGAAATCCGGCGTATAACGCGCACTTTTAACGCAAAAAATAAGGTCTGAATACACAGGCGCGTGATATTCAGAAGCGCGTTTTAAAGAGAAACAACGATGAACAAAGAAGAAAATTAGACTTCTTCACGTATCGATATACTGCTTCTTTAAAAGAAATGACGTTCCTAATGAACTTTTTTTTTTAAAATGTTGTAAAGAGTGTTTTTTTTCCAGGTATAGAAGTTTAAGTTGGCATTACTTCTCAAGATGGCGACCGATTTAACAGCTGTCAAGTGATTTATTCTCAGTTTGGTTTGGCAATTCATCAAAACGATCATCAAGCAAGGCGTAGATTCGTCGAATGGGCCCAAAACGAGATGGCCGTTGTTCCCGATTTTCATAAGCGAATTTTGTTTAGCGATGAAGCGCACTTCTGGTTGAATGGCTACGTCAACAAACAAAACTGCCGCATTTGGAGTGAAGCTAATCCGCAAATGTATGTCGAAACACCGTTACATCCAGGAAAACTGACTGTTTGGTGCGCTTTATGGGCTGGTGGAATCCTTCTTCAAAAACGATGAAGGCCACAACGTTACAGTCAATGGTGATCGGTAAAGAGCCATGATTACTAACTTTTTCATTCCTGAATGGAACAATCATGATGTCCAGGAGCTGTGGTTCCAACAAGATGGCGCAACGTGTCACACAGCTCGTGCCACAATCGATTTATTGAAAGACACGTTTGGTGACCGCCTAATTTCACGTTTTGGACCTGTGAATTGGCCTCCAAGATCTTGTGATTTAACACCGCTAGACTATTTTCTGTGGGGCTATGTAAAGTCATTGGTCTATGCGGATAAGCCACAAACGCTTGACCATTTGGAAGACAAATGGATATACGGCCACAAATGTTGGAAAAAGTCATCGAAAATTGGACGTCCAGATTGGACTACATCCGAGCCAGCCGTGACAGTCATATGCCAGAAATCATATTAAAATGTAATGTCACAAGATTATCTTTCGAATAAAAAAAATTCATGTCAATCGAATAATACATCGTTGTCTTATTGCAATTTAAAGTTCTATACCTCTAAAAAAACACCCTTTAGTTCTAGAAGTTCTAGAAGCGTTGTAGTTCTTCAAAAGCTGGGAATAACACCTCGAATAGATGACTTCAAAACACATAAGAGGATTCTGCATGGATATTTCAGGTTTCTTCGTGAAAAAAAGAGGTGAATGGCGAATATACCTAATATGTAAAAATTGCCACTCGAAAGTATGGGTGCGGACTTTCCGCAGGATTTTACGGTGCATCTTTACCTGTTTCCTTTGTATTCTAATCTGAAAAAGGAATAATTCTCTCTCTTCCTTGCATAGCAGAGGAAATGCTCAACTTCTCATCTGATGTTAAAATTACTTAAATAAAGGATGATTTGATAAAAATTAAGATTTTTGTGATGTAGCTATATTTTATTCTGAAGACATGTTTAAATACAATTAAATTAAAATTATTTAATAAAAAAAATCTAAACAATTAACGCCCGCCACCTCATCAGCGGGCTGCGGTAAAATTATTAAACGTCGATCGGTCCTCGGCGATGGAAAGGCTGAAGAGCGCTGGCTAAGGCAGTGCGTCTCTAACTTTCAATATACGCGACCCACTATTCAATCATCTTTTTCATCGCGCTTCCCCTCCATGCAATAACAATGTAAGGCTACAATTCGACTTTAACTTCTTATGTGCCACCGACGTATAAAAACGTCTCACTTAGCCAAAGCATTAATTTTCTGGACGTATATATACGTCTTTCCGAAGTACGATCTTTTCTGTGCAGTGATATCCATAAAATTATTCCGACGGCTTTGGAATGCTGTAAAAGAACTTTCATAATGTTTGCGAAGAATTTATTTATTTCAGAGGATTTGCTTTTTTATTTCTTTTCTCCCCTTCAAAAAAAAAACCCCATCAAAATACGCTCGTCTTCGTGGTAAACGGTGGGGAGCGAATCGCGTAACTTTTAATCGGCAGTTAAGGAATTATTTATAAAACGTACAAATCATCAAGATAAGTGTTAATACAGACCCATGGGGTGACTGATAATTATCACACTGGTTTTTAACTTAGTATTGTTAAATTAATACTAAAATATACATTGTGTACAGTACTGATACATTTATAAGTGTATTATATATTTTCATTATATCAGAAAGTATTTTGTTTGTTTACTTTCGGTAAATTAATAATTTTTTAAATAACCTTTCGTTTTCGACTTTTCAAAATACTCGTGCCCCCTTGTAGAGTTATCACGCCTCCTAAGGGGGGGGGCGCCCCACATTTTGAGAAACGCTGGGTTAAGGTAATTCAATATAAAATAATTTAACATGGAACATAAAATAATTTCCACAAAAAGTCGCGCAAATACGAGAGAAATACACCACAGTAAATAAAAGATAAATAATATAATATTCCTTGTGCAACCCGGTACTATTTCATCAATGGACCGGTCCGCAGCGTGGAAGTTGGGGACCCCTGCCTAGATAACTATACAAGATATCTATAAATTAGTTGAGCAAAAAGAATAATTTGTTGCATATAATTTACAAGATAAAAACATTAAGTACATATTATTGTAAGACAGAGAAATAGTTCGTTTACCATTATCACAAATGTTCGATATGGCATCATTTCCTTACTGTGCAAATGTGTGTGTGCTTCATCGGTAAATCAGTTCTTGCCAGATTCGTCAGCATGTTTCAGTCGATCAAATTAATTGCAGTGTAGATTTTTCATTTTAGTTCAGGAATGGATGTAGGAAATGATCTATTGCAAAACCCCATACACTGAAATCCAGTGGTGATCAGGATGGCTACTAAATAATACCTCAAAGACCAATCCAAACTGGTACCTCAACATTGAGGTAAGATATAACGACGTTGTGGGAGTGATAAGGCGTGACATCCTGTTGAAAAATGTAAACTCCAGCTATTTTTGTCTTTGATGCTTTCTATAAGGAAAATCTGTAGTATGTCCATGTAAATAATTCCTGTAACAGTCTTTTCAGTGAAGAAAAATGGGCCAAGAACATTCGAAGGACTAACTCACTGCACCAAAAACGTTTGCGTTGAGACTATCCTTTTCATGTTACAGGATGGCATGAGGAATTTTCAGACACTCAAATAACGCCTAGACAAGTCAGTTAAAGTGTATAAACTTATTCAATTCTACAATTTAACTAGTTATTTCGTAAAATAAGGATTATGTGATCCTTAAAATATGTACTATACTCGAAAGTTTTTTTTGAACCACTTATAATTGTCGTTATGGAAAACGCTGTGGAAAACTTTTTCCATTTTCAATTGTTTTATTCAGGCATTCCAAGAGATGCCTGAATAAAACAATTGCAATCTATATCTCTGTTCAGTACATGCGAGGGAAAATTAATTTCCATTGAAGAAGTTCCGAATATAGCATCGATTTGTAGCAACAGCTCAAAGTTACGGCACTAGACAAGGATTTAAAAAATGCTCGTGAAAAAAAAATTGTACAATAGTAAAAAGTGCGCTTAAAAAATAATATGCAATGTAATTTTGAGTGTCATCACAGCAATCCTTGCACTAATAAATAATGAAAAGTAAAATAAAGGTATTTCCTAAAATTTAAATTAATATTCTTTTAAATATTTGTTTGGAAAAAGTTTGAGCAGTTTTTATATGAAGCAACAGTTTTTCTTCCCAGCACATTTATTTCTTTTTGAAAATATTTAAATATAACTATTTCTGTAACGTATTCATTTTAACCATTCTGTTTAACAAACGTTAGCAATAATAAATTATATAATCTCCTTTACCTTATTATTTATTAATTTATAATCCACAATAGGGATAAAATGTATTTTTCGAGCGATTTTAGCTATTTATGATCAATTAATTAAAAAAATAACTAGTTACTTCTCTTCTCTTAGATAAAGGATGAAATTTTTTATCTATTATACATTCTGTGAAATCACTGAATTCCACCCCTACCCACCCATTCTACTTCTAAACAATTTTAAAAGTTGAGTCAAATTCGAAATCCTTGTTAGATATTTCTAGAGGCATTTAACACCAAGCGTACCATGTAACCACTAGTGTGGATAGATGATACCTATACACTGTAGGGTGAAATCCCGTTGTAACTTCATGTGGATCCATGGCTTATATAGAAGTACAACCAATGTAACCAGCCCAGGAAACGTTATAAGGTCAATTTTCTTTTATTAGAGTTGCATGAAATTACAAAAGTTAAATAAAATTTGAAGAAAAAAAAGAACTAGAAATATTTATGGAATTGTTCGAAATTTTACTTGAAACAAAAATCTTTTTCCGCATGCGTTACATAAGTGTATCGTCATATATGTTCCATATCTTTATTTTCTAGTCGCGCATCTAGTATAGTGGTTAGCGAAGCCTACTGATGTGCCGTAAAGCGTGGGTTCGAATCCCGGAGAAGAGATGGATGTTTGTAAACGTATAGTGCCCTCGCGGCATGAGGGTTCTCTAAATAGCAGTCAAGCCGCAAGTCCTATCGTGAGGTGGGTGGAAAGGGGAAGAGAGGTGGGAAGCCCCTGACCCCCCAAGTCTCCTCCCTCAAATTTGGGGTGGAATCGAGCCAAATTGTACTGTCACCTGTATGGTGCTCAAAGCAACGGCTAACAACCGGCATCACTTAGTCCTTTTACATGATGAATTTCATGGGCCTCGATCTGGCCTTTGCCGATCAGGTGACAACAAAAACAACACCTTCATCTACTTTATCACAAATAGATAAATTCGTATTAGACTGTCGTATTTATTGGTTTCCGGTAAATGTTCTCATTCAGTTTCACTTTCGCTGAAATTCAACGGTGATGCCATGTTGGCAAGAAAAAGTAAAAATAATCAACAAAAATAGCTATTAAAATTTTAGAAAGCGAAATGAAACACCAACAAAAATGCGCCTTAGTCAGCGTCAAAAGGAAAAATGAGATGAGCGTCGTAACATCAAGGTCAGTATCCACTGAAATCCCCGCACAGTCTGGTATACAAGGGGTTAAAGCAGTGTTTCTCAAAGTGTGGGGCGCGCCCCCTGGGGGGGCGCTAGCGTATCGAAAATTTAAAGATTTTTTTTAAAAAAATAACCGGAAAGAGAAGTAAAACAAAATGCTATCTTCCATAATAAAAAAAAATACACACAACAACACTGACATAATTTATATTTATTATCTGGCTTTTTTCCGTCATCAAATAGCTATCTATGATCCCGAAACCAAATTAAAGAAAAAAAAATTTGTTTTATTTGCTGTTTTTCCTCAATGAGAGATTTTTTTATTACGTTTTAACATAAAATATTACTCGTTAAAAGAAAAAACGAAACCCAGACCCTGAGAAAAATTCTAGGAAGATAAACAATTCTCCACTGTAATTATTATTGAAATAATGTACATTAGTTGTAGAAAAAGAAAAGGAAGCCATGATTCACTTTTCAGCCAGGCTGCATAGTACGTTTGCTAACCATTTGATTGACCTTCAATCTTATGGTATGGTTATTATCAATATTAGTTCCCTCCCCATCTTTTATGCGTTTGCTTTTCGCTTAGGAAATTGTAAATAATTGAGTTTTGCGATATTTGGAAAAAGAATTGATTTTGGTTTAACATTTCTGTAGGATAATTGAAAAGTGTCTGATTTGCGTCCTTTATTATGGTCTTGTACTTTTGAATCATTTTAGTTCAGTTTTATTGGATTTTTTCTCAAATCATCAAAGAATTGAATAGTCCTTGAAAGAAGGTAAGTATACTTTCTATAAATTAAAATATTCACTAGAATTCCGATTTGTATCGTGTACAGTAAAAATAATTCTAAACAAATCATTGGGGTGACTGAGTCCCCCCGCACTACCATTAATGTTAGTATCGAGTACGCGCCTGCTCCCGGGTTAAAACATTTTGAAGTCTTCTCGCTTTAAATGTTAAAAAGTAACACAATTATTCTTCATCGGAATTTTATATTCTTTTTCATAATTTAACATTAATTCTAAATGCTAATTGTGTGAGGTTTAAAATTACAGTTTTTTTAAACAGTTATTTACAATTATAGCATTTATCTAAAAAAAAATCATTTTACATTTTTGTATACAATGTCGTGTGTGCACACAGTTTTACTCTCCTTACAGTTCAGCTATTATATCAAGAATAATGTTTTATTTTTTTAAAAAATAAACTCGTACGAAGAGTCGGTGTTTTAGCCAGTATACGTTTGATGTATCAGTACTGAAGAAGGTATTTTATAAATAATTTTTTGGCCGCGGTAGCCGAGTGGTATAGGTATCGGACCGTGGCTTGCTTTGTCACGGGTTCGAGCCCAGTACCACTAAAGACCCGCCGTGTAGGGCAGCGATGCACGTTAAATCTGTTAAGAGTTGAAACGTTTTCCCGTTGGCGTGGTGTGGTAGTTAGGAGAGAGGGTGCCAGCTCAGGTGTCATCCACGTCACTTGACCATGGTTCAAAATTACGTGGTCCGTCGTCAAAAGCCCTCGTGCAATTAATTCAATATTCAATCAATCAATCTTATTACTAAATTAAGAACAAGTTTAATAATTATTAGGGACTTCCACAGGCTTGTCTTGTAGAGGAAAGTTTTTCAAAGGAAGGTTTAATATCAGAAATTGACACTTAAAGAGTTATTTTTCTATATTTAGCTGAGATCTATATTTTGTCTTCAAGGCATCCACCGCAGAAAATCCGGTTTGAAAAAGGTAGGATGTTGAAAATGGTAATAGTATACGAAGTGCTTTTGTTTTCAGTACAGATAATTCCTCATCCACCTCTACCCCAAATTCAAAGAGCGATTTATTACAAAATTGCCTTTTAATTTTTCACTGGATGTGAAATCTATGAAGATTTCTTCTTCGGAAGGTGAGAGCCCTTCTGGGGGGGGGGGGAGTATCTTGAAATAGATCCCTAATCCACTCGTAACTTGCTACCAAGCTGTCCTCATCCAGAAAATACTTTTTAAAATTCTTTGCCAACATAGCTAAATGATTTTACATGTTTTAAAAACAACTTTCACATGTTGTTCTACAGATTTGTAAGTTTTAACACATATCGAGCTGGGGCTTTTTTTCCATCATTTACTTCAGTAATGGTAAATCCAAAATTTAAGTATTTTTGAGAAGATCGCCTTGATTTAATTTTCGGAACCATGCTCGTTCGTCTGTATACTTGTTGATTCTTTATTATGGTCGAATGTTTGCTTACGACTTAAAAATGTATGTATGATATTGTTTTAATCTACTGCCGTAAATACTTAATTACCGTGAATTACAATTAACGTGGAAATTAAAAAAAAATGTACATTCAAGCTAGATTCGGTAGCTATAGGAGTATCGAGTTGACCAAAACTGACTGGAATTGTACGAGGAAAAGCATTTTTACATGTTTTGCGCAGACGTCCGATAGGTTGCCCAGACTCACGCAAACGTACCCTATAATGCCAGATGTGATGGATAAGATAGAGAGCGACATTGACTAGACTATTTTTCTAATGACATTTGTACTTTGAGAAATGAATGCTGAAGGAAATAAATCTTTAATTAAATACATCATTTTGATCTGTTCCAATTTAAAAATTAGAGAAAGAAAAATAACATAATTCTAAGTAATATATATTTTAAGTAATTTTCTTAAAATATATATAAATTACTTAAAATATATTTTTAAGTAATTTTCTTAAAATATATTCTCTTCTGTATATGTAACTTTTAAGTAATATATATTTTAAGAAAATTACTTAAAATATATATTACTTAAAAGTTACATATACACAAAATTTAATATACTTATCGTATTAATTTGTACGGTTTATAATTAAGATCGTATTGTAACTTTAGCGTCTCTCTCTCAAAGTGCATTTTTATTGCAGTAAATACATTATTGTTGTACAGGGGGCGAGACAAAAATTATGATTGAAAATTGGGTCGCCAGTATTGAAAGTTTGAGAAACACTGCTTTTAATGTATGAGTGGTGCACAGAGTATTTTATGACTAATTAATTAATACTAAATTAAGAACAAGTTTAATAATTATTAGCTACTTCCATGGGCTTGTCTTACAGAGCAAAGTTTTTGAAAGGAGTTTTAAGATAAGAAATTGACCCTCTGAGTTCATTTTCTATATTTAGCTGATATCTATATTTTGTCTTCTAAGCAACCACCGCATTTTGTAATATGTTCCAATTTAAAAATCAGAGAAAGGAAAAATAACTCTTAGTAATTATCCTATTACTTAACTTTTTTTTGCTTAAAAGTAATATATACAAAATTTAATACTTATGTCATGAATTAGTACGGTTTATAATAAATATTGTTGCTTTACCGTAAAAGTGCATTTTTATTGCATTCAGTAAATTATTATGTATAAGGGGGGCGCGGTAAAAATTGTGATTGAAAAGGGGAGCGCCAGTATTGAAAGTTTGAGAAGCACTGGGTTAAAGGCAAAAACCTTAATCGATATTCGATTACACTGCTAAATACAGTCGGACCTTTATATAACGAAGTCACTAAACCCCGGAAAAAGTTCGTGTTATATGGAAAATTCGTTATATAGAGGTTCCTTTTCAATTACTTTATAAACCACATAAAACAAATTTTAAATTCATCAACACTATGTATTAAAAAAGTAATTATCCACACCTTTTTTAAAATTAATATATGTTTATTTTATATGTCTTAACCTTCAAAAAAAGAAAGAAAAGCTGCAAGGAAAACAAGAAAAAAACATGCAGAATGTAGCACTGTATTTTCAATATTAAGAAAATAATTTTATTTTAAAATTAATGAATTTCAAGGACATTTTCTAATTAAAAGCATAATATTAAACACACATTATTTTATAACTAGGACACGGGACAACTTCCCTGAGGATGAAAGGGGATATCGAGGATGATTCTAGTGAACTGGACAATGGGGGTTAAAGGTTGCACTACTTGGATGAAACGTCCGGAACTCTATTGCTCTTGGCAAGTTTGGGTCTAATAAAACTAATCCAAGATTTATGACCACCATAAAATGTGTTGAAAGAAAGAAAAGCCTAAAATTTCCAGAAATATTTTAAAAATAGAGAGAAAAATTGAATCACAAAAGAAAAAGTTCGTTGTGTAGAAAATTCACTTTGCTATAGAGAGGTTATTTTACGAAGAAAATCGGGAAATGTTCTTGGTTCCAGGAAAAATTTGCTATGTAGAAAAATTCGCAATATAGAGGTTCGTTATATAGAGGTTCGACTGTATATACAATTATATACCGTTGTTAATTTATAAATGATTTCTTTAAAAAAAAGATATGATTTGATTGAATCACTGTTGGTTGGTTCAATTCTTTATAACAAGGGTTTAATTTTACTAATGCATGTTTGTATAAAGCAGAGGTCTGTAAAAAGGTTTCTAGGGAGATACAGAGGTCGTTTCTAGGGAGATATTAACGTCGCTCTATAAAGATGCACTATGGCTATTTGTGACGGACATCGCAATTTTGAACCATGGTCAAGGAACTAGGATGACACCTTGAGCTAGCCCCTCCCCTTCTCAACTTCCACAACACACCAACGGAAGGATGTTTGAGCATCGACAGATTTAACGTACACCAGGCCCCTTCTGAAAGGCGGATTTTTAGCCGCACTAGGTTTGAACCCATGACATGCTAGTCAGGAATCTGTGACCTTGACTACTAGGCGACCGTGGCCCAAAAATGGTTTCCAGGATTTCAGATGTGTATAACTCATTACCTTTATCTTTAGTGTGAGAGTTAAATCTCTATTTTTTTCAATTATTATAAGAAAACAGAACTTGAATGGCACTTGCGACATTACCCCACAAAATATAATATGTTCAACAGGTATAACAGCAACAACAACTTGAGCCTAAAATCTAATTACAATAAAAATATTTGTATATCTGTGGGTAAACTTTTATTTATTTAATGCGTTCCATATAAAATTGTATTAAAAAACCAGTCCAACGATTTGTTTGCAAAAAGACGTGCAGTTTGTATTAAATTAATACAAACTATGCAATATATATATATGTAGGGTTGGATATGTGCAATGGACAACCTCTCCCCCTGTACTTAGGGTGGAGCAGTCCACACTGACGTCACACCCCGTCAGGAATGTCCGACTAAAAGGACACACGGGAAAATATGAAGACGGACGTTAGGGACGCTAAGATTTAGACGTAGGAGAAAGACGTTCTCCTTTGCTGTCTAGTATAATTCAGATATTTCATCAATAAAGCATTTATCATCCTTAGGTTGTAGTCATTTTCCCATATTTTGGGGTCTCGACCTTTCTCTTGCATATTAAGGAAAATCTCCTCTAGACGAGAGAAAATTTTTAAGACGCGTTAGTATTTTTCTTCAGTGGACGCTACATTGCAAAAAGCGTAAAAACGTGTTGCTGTTGGAATTTCTTTTTCTTGGATTCATTTAGTGCTTCAACTGGTTTTGGATTTATTGTACGGACTGCTCCCCAACCCCAGGTAGGCAAAATTTAATTAAACGTATTTTTTTGTTTGTTCATTTTGGCTTTAAAATAACTGTATTTAGTAGTTTTAACTCAGAGTGTGATAGGGAAATTTTGATTACAACCTTGCACCGTCTAAATTTTCAAAGTGATTAATTTTGTATATTAAGATGTCCTGTAAAAAAATTAAATTAGGCGATATTCCTATAATTGCTAATTCGTTGAAATGTGGTACAACTCGTGCTGTAAAAACATTAATTCTATATTAGGATTCACCGAATTTGACCGTTCTTCTCGAAATAAAATAAGAAATTTTTCTACATTCCCTAAAGAGTTTAGAGTTGAAGAACACAAAGAAAAAATTTTAACCGAATTCTCATTGCCTGATTTTATCTCAGTCGCTAATTTATTGCATTTAGACGTAGAAACAAACGAGCAAAATTTTTGCAATAGTGTATTTAAAGCTTTGACGAAATTAGATGAATTCCAACTAACATTAAATAATTCGGAGGCATCCTTTTCTGAAGGCGAAAACGTAGTTTCAAAAACGAATCACGTTAGACAGGAATTTTTCATCGGAAGGAACAGACCAGCACTCCCCTTTTCAACATCCGGTCAGTAATTCTCCCCTGCCCAGCGTTCAAGGTTATTCTTTCATGCCGGCACATCAAAACGTTTCATCTCTTTGTACACAAAATACTTTTCCTCCCTATTCAAACGAAGCTTCCCTTACAGAGATGAATACCCAGTTTTGGACTTTATTGCGGGATATTTCGGCGACTAGTAGAAAATTTACCGGGGAAGATTTTTATCCTGTAAATAGTTTCTTTCGCGATGTTGAAGAAAATTTTGATTTATTCCCAGCTATCAGTTCTTCTCAAAAATTAATTTTCGCGAAACGTCTAGTATGTGGAACTGCTAAATCATTTCTTTTTTCACAAAGAAATTTAAATACATACGAGTCATTCAAAAAACTTTAATTGAAGAATTTTCGGATTCAGTCACTTCCATAGAAATTCACCGCGAATTAGAAAAAAAAAATGTATAAAACCGAGACTTTAATGCAATATTTTAATTCCATGCGTGAATTAGCAAACAGATGTGATTCAAAAATTGACGAAGCATCAATTATCCAGTACGTCATTAATGGAATTGATGGGCCTCGTGTTCATATAAAATAATCCTCTATTGTGCAACCTCATTTTCCGAATTTAAGCAGAAATTACGTACCTATGAAACTGTCATTAAAAACATGGGAATACATAACTCTAATTCACCAAATTTTCGTCATTCATATGAAAGCCGAGGACGCGATTTTAAACAACAAAGCTTCAAAGAAAACCCACAAAATTTAACGCTTCCGACGCAGCTAGAAATCCCCAACGTTGTTTTAATTGTAATGATATAGGTCATCTATCAAAATCTTGTCCTAATCATTCACGTGGCCCCAGATGCCTCTCATGTAATCTTTATGGTCACAAATCATTTGAATGCCGACGAGCTAATTTAAATAACACTTCTACACCACCTTCTGGTGTAAATGCTGTGCATGAATTGCCTTCTCCTATTAATATGTGTAAAGACGTAACAATTTTTTGGGCGTAAACTTAACGGGTTAGTAGACACAGGCAGCAATTTAACACTATTAAGAAATTCTACTTACATAAATATAGATGCACCGCCACTGAAACAAACCAACACATTATTAACAGGTTTTGGTTTTTCGCGAATTAATGTGATAAAAACTTTTGATTCTGAAATTACTATCGATGATCAAATTTTTTCCTGTTACTATTTCTGTTGTACCAAATTCTTGTACAAATTATGACCTTATAATCGGTTGTGACGTAATTAAACAAGCACATCTAAATATATCGCCTACAGGCGTAAAATTTGCGCAAATTTTAAGGCCTTCTGATAATGCAAATGAAAATTTTATTATGACGATTTTTGACGGTTCACCCACATTTGATATCGGTCCAAATGTTTCTCAACATAATCGAGCTGAAGTCGAACAACTGCTATCGACATACACGCCTAAAAAAACAAAAACTGTAAACATTGAGCTTGATATCGCTCTTACCGACGACGAACCGATATTTCATAAGCCCCGACGTTTGCCATTTTCTGAACGAGATATAGTGGACGCTCAAGTTGATGAATGGGTTAAAAATGGAATTGTTGAGCCGTGTTCCTCCCCTTACGCTAGTCAAGTTGTAGTAGTAAAGAAAAAAGACGGGAAATCAAGAGTTTGCATTGATTATAGACGCTTAAATTGCAAACTTTTTAAAGACAACTATCCTCTTCCTTTAATTGACGATATTTTAGATTGTCTCCAAAATGCTAAAATATTTACTACTCTAGATCTAAAAAATGGATTTTTCCATGTCGCGGTAAATGAAAGGAGCCGTAAATTTACTAGTTTTGTTACTCACAAAATGGTCAGTATCAATTTAGACGAATGCCTTTTGGACTGAGTACTTGTCCTTCCACCTTTATGCGGTACATAAATGCCATTTTCCGACATCTGATTTCGAAAAGTATTGTTCTCCCATATATGGATGATGTCGTTATTCCCGCTGCTAATGAGTCCCAAGCCCTTGAATATCTAAAAATTGTTCTACAGGTAGCTTGTGATTACGGTCTTGAAATAAATTTTAAAAAATGTCAATTTTTACATAATAAAATTGAGTTTCTTGGCCATATTATAGAAAACGGTAGATTGTTTCCTTCCCCTTCAAAAACTAAAGCTGTTATTAATTATCCTGATCTTAAAACTATTAAAGACGTTCGCCGATTTTTTGGTCTTACTGGCTAATTTTAGAAAATTTTTTACCCTCATATTCGACTATAGCAAAACTTTTGAGTGACCTCCTTCGTAAAGACTCCCTTTTCCAATTTTATGCTGAACAACAGACAACATTTCAAAATTAAAATACTTACTTTCCCAACAACCCGTTTTAAGTATTTTTAACCAAAATTCTCCCACTGAGATTCACACTGACGCGTCAATCGATGGTTTGGGTGCAGTCCTACTCCAAAAATCCATACATGACAACCAGTTTCACCCTGTATTCTACATGTCAAAAAAGACATCAGACCATGAAAGAAAGTACACTAGTTTTGAACTAGAAGTCCTTGCAGTGGTCGAAGCACTTAAAAAGTTTCGCATCTATGTACTAGGAACATCATTCAAAATTATTACTGACTGTGACGCCCTCGTCAAAACACTAAGTAAAAAAGAGCTTAACCCCGGATAGCCAGATGGGCACTTTATCTCCAAGAATTTAATTATACAATAGAACACCGTACAGGCTCAAAGATGGCTCATGTGGATTCTCTCAGTCGACCTCCACATTGTATGCTAATCCAAAATAGTGTTCATCTTCAATTTCTCAAAGCACAACAGGCTGATGACCAAATAACAACAATAAAGACGCTTCTAGAAACAACGCCGCATGACAACTATATCGTAAAAAACAAACTTCTTTACAAAACAGTCAATGGCACCGATTTACTAGTGGTACCTGACGAAATGCAGGCTAACATCATTAAAACTGCACATGAACGTGGACATTTTGCTGTTCTACGCACGCAAGATTTAGTTAGCAAAGACTTTTACATCCCACGACTTAAAGACAAAGTTGAAAAATGCATTCAAAACTGTGTTACATGCATTCTCACAAACCGGAAACGTGGTAAACAAGATGGCACGCTTGACCCGATAGAAAAAAACGATTTACCACTCCATACATTTCATGTAGATCATTTGGGTCCCCTAGCGACAACTTCTAAGTAATATAACCATGTTTTTGCAGTGATTGACGCATTCAGTAAATTTACATGGCTGTATCCCACTAGATCTACGGACGCTGCAGAAGTCATAAATCGATTAGAAAACCAAAGACATGTCTTCGGAAACACCGCTAGGATTATCACTGATAAAGGATCCGCATTTACTTCCTCCGCATTTGAAGATTACTGTAAAAAGCAAAACATCCTTCATATCTCCATTACAACTGGTCTCCCAAGATCTAATGGCCAAATTGAAAAACAAAATTCCACCATCATTTCTGTGCTGTCAAAACTTTCTGTCGACGATCCCGAGAAATGGTATTCTCACGTACCCCACCTGCAAGAAATCCTGAACTCAACTTTTCAAAGAAGCATCAAGATGACTCCATTTGAGCTCCTTTTCGGCACCAAGATGAAGTCTTGCCAGGACATTGAGATTGTCGAACTTCTTAACGATGAGATTACAGCTCAATTCCAAGAACAACGTGATGCTCTCCGTCAAGATGCCAAAAAGCAAATCTACAAAGTTCAAGATGAGAATCGCCGCACGTGCAATCTCCGGCGCAGACAAGCTCATAAATATCAACTACATGACCTAGTAGCAATTAAACGCACTCAGTTTGGTCCAGGCTTAAAACTTAAGCAAAAATACCTCGGACCATACAAAGTTACAAAAGTCAAGCACAATGACACTTATGACGTAGAAAAGTGTGATTTTGTCGACGGACCATCAAAAACGTCTAGTGCAGAATTCATGAAACTCTGGCCAAACCAAACTAACTCTACTTGATTTCTCCATTAAAAACTGTTCACAATTTTTCTTCCTGTGAAAGACTTTCGTTATGGACATTAACAACAGACTTTTTATCAATTAATTAATTTTTGATACCATTTTTATTGAATGACTCTAACATTTTCTTATTTCATTTTAGTACAAATTTAAGTGTTTAGAAGTAGAAGCATCTTGCTTCAATATGTTCCTGTTCCTTATTCCAGATTCTTATTTTAGCCTTGATCTTATTTGTATCGTTAACATAATTTGTTTTACCCCAGTGGTAATGTATGAAATTTTTTCTATTTATGAAATATTACTTTAAATTTGTTCATATTTCAGTATTTTTGTACTTTTTCTTTGATGATATTTTGTGTTGTGTATAGTTCTTTCATCTACTGTGTAACTGTATACATTTTTAATATTTCATTACTATGTATCTGTACATTTTCTCATTGTATGTAATCAGGCGAGGTCGCCTTCCCGGTCATGGTGGCCGATGTAGGGTTGGATATGTGCAATGGACAACCTCTCCCCCTGTACTTAGGGTGGAGCAGTCCACACTGACGTCACACCCCGTCAGGAATGTCCGACTAAAAGGACACACGGAAAAATATGTAGACGGACGTTAGGGACGCTAAGATTCAGACGTAGGAGAAAGACGTTCTCCTTTGCTGTCTAGTATAATTCAGATATTTCATCAATAAAGCATTTATCATCCTTAGGTTGTAGTCATTTTCCCAAATATATATATATATATATATATATATATATATATATATGTGTGTGTGTGTGTGTGTGTGTGTGTGTGTAAAATTCTTACATTTAATTGTTATGCAAAAAAATTGAGCTTTAAATCACATTTAAAATTATCAACAATTAGTCACATGTAAAATTATCACAAGAGTCAATAAAACATTAAATTCGTCTTACTGGGAAAACAATTCTAGCATTTTTAACTGAATCACGTAAAATTATTTCATAAAAAGATATATAGAATATCACAAGATATCACACTAATAAGGAGACTGGCATGTGTTTTGCATGGAAATTTTTTACATACAAGTTTAAACAAAATAAACAGGTAAAAAACGAGATTTTTAAACATGGATTTTAAAAACTCGGTAAAAACTCGGCATGGGCAATCTTCCAAGATATATGGAAGCACGAGTTCTATGATGAGTATTTTAGCGGGGAAGGCGAATAGTTTTATAGCAGAAATTGCGTTTTCAGCGGATTGCGAAGATTGCCATTTTTGTTCCAAAAAATAGTTAATGTCAAAATTTAAGTGTCTTATTTTTTGTATGTTAATGAATACCTTAGAAAATGATTTGACTATTTATTTTAAGTGAACAGTGTGTATAATTAATTTTACGATTGAATATCTTTAATTAATTAATTAGCTCTAACTAATTAAATTTCCAAAATCTGAGTATTTGTTTATGTATATCCCTCAATTTTCAATGTAGTGATTCAAAAAAAAATATTGCATTAAAAAAACTGCAGTAAATCATAATACGGTAGATAAAGGGTTAAATGCAATATTTTGACAAATAGATAAAAACTTAGAATTACCTTTCTCAAAACAATCTCCTTTTATGAAAAATACTTCTATAATAATAATATTTTGCCTATATATATAGCTCACTTCCCCAGGGAGCCTGAAATAGAATTTTTGAAAAATCCACATTATTTTCAGAGTTACTACCAATTGAAATAATAATCAATGCTTCTTTGTTTAATTTTTTTCACTCTAATATATTAGAATGTAGATAAATTCACTTCTAAGTTATATATTTCAAAATTCCTAGTCCGGGCTCTGTACAGAGGTCTGGTCTATATATAGGCAAAATATTATTATTATAGAAGCATTTTTCGTAAAAGGAGAATGTTTTGAAAAAAGTACATCTATGTCCAGTTTTGGAAAAAATATTGCATTTAAATAATTTTTTTTCTGTAATAATATTCTTAAAAAAGTTTTATACGTGTATTCTAGTATATAAGTGACACTAAATATTAAGAAAAATATTCGTTTGTACGCCTCTTCAAAATCACAGTTCCAAATGTAGTCGGATACCTTAAAACGCATGAATACAGCGATGTATTTTCATGCAATGAACAAAATACGGAAAACACCAAACACTGAATGCAATCGTTGAGAAAGTTTCTGTACTATTAGACTCTTCTAATGTATCATCAGAAGAATCCGTTGATGTAGATGATGATAATACGTGTGCAGCCCCGATTATGGCTGATCAAGTAGTCATTTTGAAGTTTTGAGACGGGCTCACGCGTCTTTTCGTTAACATGTCCTTTGGGGTCAGAATTAATGGCAGCTCTTTCCCAACCAAATCCAAGAAGTGAAGCGTGAAGGAAAGATGCAAATTAGGAAGCTTTTAAATATCAGAAGTTAAAGTAAGCCGGTGGCAATTTGAGGAATGTAAAGATAATCCGTGGTTCAAGCGTGAGGAAGTTTTGGAAAACGTTAAGTGACAGCAAACAGAAATTATACGTGATAGAGAGCCCTTAGGTCAAGGTGCGTACCATTGCACTCCAGTAAATACGCAACTTCATCTAGGATTACTGTGATCACTACTTCGACTACATTAAAGGTAGGAGGGACTATTTAATATTCGGATCCGTGATAGTCTAGGAATGGAGCTTAGGCGAGTTTGTATTGATAGTGAACCGGGTTACGTTATTTCGGTATTATATATACATACATATTGTGTGTTTAGCCACCGTTGATTCTCTCACATATATTATTATTATCTAATTTGTTAGACGTTTAAGTTGCAGATCTTAATAAAGTCATATTAAGATCATGACCCCTCCTAGTTCTTCCTTTATTCCTACACCTGTAGCTCACGCTGATAATCAAAGAGAAGGGCACCGAGGGGGCCACCCTTACAGTTTGTTCAAAGCTCAGAAAATATTGATGCAGATTCCGACGAAGAAAATGAAATAACTAATGCACATCCTGTTCCCACGGCATCCAAAATGAGGAACAAAATCCTAGTTCAGGATCTGTAGAGAAATCTTAGCTATACACAGGTAAAAATTAGTATTTTGGAAGCATTTTCCTTAAAAGGAGAAGGTTTTGAAAATATGCCTTTTTTACTTCATTTTTTTGACAAAAAATTGTATTTAAATAACGTTCTATTGTCATAAAAAATATTCTTAAAATAATTTTATAGGTATTCTCTAAGTAGGTAGGTAAATAAATAAAATAGGTAATATAGGTAATTCTAAATTTAAAAACGCCGATAAGTATTTCAATTAGTAGTAACTCTGAAAATAATGTCAAATTTTCAAAATTCCTAGTTCATGCTCCATGGAGAAACCTTTGCTTTATCTATGCAAAGTATTATAATTATACAAGCATTTTTCATCAAAGGAGAATGTTTTGAAAATAGGTAATTCTAAGTTCATTTTTTGCCAAAATATTGCATTTAAATAATTTTTTATTCTAATAATATTCTTAAAACAATGTTATACATATATTCTTATTCAAATGATACTAAATATCATGAAAATTATTCATTTATACGCTTTTTTTAAATCTCGGTTCCTGACAAAAAAAATCAAAAAAAAAATCTTTTATAGACTTTTGCAAAATCATGGTTCCGAACTTAGTCGCTCACCTTAATTGATATATGATGTAAAACATGTTGCATTTTATAAAATTTAAATTGAAGTTATATATAGAATATAGCATTTTTTCTAAACTTAGATTGGAAATAGAATAAAATTTGTAGAGATGACGAGTGCTCTCAGGGACGTTACGTACATCCCCGAACCGTGGGGTGGGGCAGGATTTTAGAGGGCTCAAAGCCTGATTGACTCCAAGTACGTTCCCTTTGTAAGATCCCTCTCCCAAGAGTACCCTTTGTAAGATCCATCTTGGGGCCCAAAATCTAACTTTTCAGGGGCCTCTCTAATATTCTCCGTTACGCCACTATGTGCTCATATCATTACGCTTTAAAAATTAGAAATTATGGAACCTTGCGAGATTTTCTAATTTAAATGTTCGGAAAGAATATTTTCATGCTTCTAAATCGCGATAAACTTTAAGCGAAATTTATTCTCTGCAACGTAATTGCCTTTTAATTTTTACAAACAAAAATATCCAGTTCCTTTTTTTTATTCTGCAGGGAACGTAGGAATGAATGGAAAATGCCTTTATACTGGAGACGAAAGTTCGAATGGAATTATCTGAATAGCAGCAACCTTTTAAAAATAACCTTCAAAAATCCAGATTGAGAATGAAAACCGACAAAATAGGAGCACGTTACAGCATCCCATTCATTCACTTGTAAAACGGAACTGCTCAACGAAGGCTTTAAAAGCCTGAATTAACAAGGCGAAGCAACCCCTGACTACTTCTACATGGAGTCAGGGAAGGGAACACAAAATTTCCCCAGGAGTTGAAAGGGTGGCTGCAAAATCATTAGAATCACATCGATTTGGCGAGTTCCCAGTCCACACGACGCATGCTCGGCGCGTGGAGCGCTCGAATTCTTATAATGACATCAAACATCAAACTTTCGATTATTATTACTGTAATTATGTCTGCCTTTGTGCTAGTTCTTTCAGCCTCTTCAGCACGACCCTGTGTTTTTAGCCACGCTCTTGAGTTTTGTCTTTAATGGAAATTGTCTGCCGCGAATCCTTTAATTCGAAACAATGAAGGGCTAGGCGATAGCATGGAATAGATTTGTGTGATTTTTTTTTCTATCTTTTTCCCGCGATCGTTTGCACTGAAGCTGTTCTAAATGAATAATAATTATTTGTGGCAGCTGTGCAGCGTGGATTCTTTGATTTTCGTTTTTGATTCAAGGTTAAAACTTGGTTTTTATCGTGGATGTGGTGCCAGATATAAAACCAAACCGTATGCTGATTCAAATACTTGTAAATTTCTGAGAATGATAATTTTTTTAAGAGTTCTAGAAGTCCAAAGCCTAAATAAACTGGTAATTGCGTCCTTAGTTGGAAACGAACACTGCATCGTAAAAATGAACGTCTTAAGGCAAAGAGCATCTGAGTCCAGGCATCCGGTGAGGGGCTCGTCTCGTTTTGAACTCGACCTCAGAAAGAACACGGTCCGAATAATTTTAATTGCCAAATGTCATTCCAGGACATATTTTCCGAAAAACTAGGAAATTTAAACTCTATGTCAACAAGCAACAGCGGAAAGACTGCATTGCGTCTACCTCGTTACTTATTTAGTCGAAAGGTGGCAATCTGTCAAGTAGGTTTGGGCCAATACTTGTGAGATTGCGAGTCACGCACATTTATTTGTTGCAGGTTATCGTTGGTTCGAGTATTTGACAACGTATGCTATACACTGTCTTCCTGCAAGAGCTGAAGGTAAGGTCTGCTTTTACATAGGGGCCCAGGGTCAAAAAAACTCTTAAGACTTCACTGGTTACAAATATAAAATCGAACCATGCGAAGATTTAAATGCTAGCGAATTACCAAGCACGAGAAATTGAGTAGATGAGTTCCAGAAGTTTAAAGACTAAAAAACCTGGCAACCATGTTCATATCTGAAAAATGCATAGTGCATCGAATACTTTTTGCCAGACAGGCATAGCAACAGATATCCAGTGGCTCTATTGCGACATTATTTATACAGAGTGTTTTTTTTCCAGGTATAGAAGTTTAAGTTGGCATTACTTTCCAAGATGGCGACCGATTTAACAGCTGTCAAGGGATTTATTCTCAGTTTGATTTGGCAATTCATCATGAATAGACTCACGCCTGAACAACGCTTTCAAATTGTGCAATTTTACTTCGAAAATAATGGTCGATTTTCATAAGCGAATTTTGTTTAGCGATGAAGCGCACTTCTAGTTGAATGGCTACGTCAACAAACAAAACTGCCGCATTTGGAGTGAAGCTAATCCACAAGTGTATGTTGAAACACCGTTACATCCAGAAAAACTGACTGTTTGGTGCTCTTCATGGGCTGGTGGAATCCTTCTTCAAAAACGATGAAGGCCACAACGTTACAGTCAATGATGATCGGTATAGAGCCATGATTACTAACTTTTTCATTCCTGAATTGAACAATCATGATGTCCAGGAGCTGTGGTTCCAACAAGACGGCGCAACATGCCACACAGCTCGTGCCACAATCGATTTATTGAAATACACGTTGGGTGACCGCCTAATTTCACGTTTTGGACCTGTGAATTGGCCTCCAAGATCTTGTGATTTAACACCGCTAGACTCTTTTCTGTGGGGCTATGTAAAGTCATTGGTCTATGCGGATAAGCCACAAACGCTTGACCATTTGGAAGACAACATTCGCCGTGTTATTGCCGATATACGGCCACAAATGTTGGAAAAAGTCATCGAAAATTGGACGTCCAGATTGGACTACATCCGAGCCAGCCGTGGCAGTCCTATGCCAGAAATCATATTTAAAATGTAATGCCACAAGATTATCTTTCGAATAAAAAAAATTCATGTCAATCGAATAATACATCGTTGTTTTATTGCAATTTAAAGTTCTATACCTCTAAAAAAACACTCTTTAGAAGAAAAATTTCATACTTTATACCTAGTTATTCTATGAAATATCTAACGACAGACCGTTAAAGTGAAAAATAAACAATTTCAAAGTTATTTTTATAAATTAATTGATCCTAAATGCCTGAATTTTCTCGAAAAATATATTGAATCCCTATTGCGTATGATTAATTGACAAACAATAAGGAAAAGTAGATTGTATAATTTCTTATTGCTCATATTGCTAACATTAGTTAAACAGAAAGGGGGGGAGAATATATTGCAGTGAAAAATACAGCTGGAGAAAAAAACTGTTGCTTCATAAAAACATTGCGTAAGCTATTTCATTTAAAATTGTAAGAGAATATTAATTTAAATTTCATGAGATAACTTATTTTACTTTTCATTATTTATTAGGGCAAGGATTTCTGTGATGAGACTTTGAATTGGAGTTCAAAATAGACTAAAAGCAGCTAGAATCAGTTTAAACTTTCAAGTGCCATATTTTATACTTTAACGATCAAGTAACCGTTATTCTTTAGAATACCTAGTTAAATCATAAAATTCAATAATTTATATACTTTAACTGACTTGTCTAGTTATTTCATGAAATACCTAGTTATTTTATGAAATAACTGAATTATACACTTTAACGGTAACATACATATAATAAGGTCTAAGCAGAAAACCAATACTCTAAAAGGCTTCGTTTTTAACAAGTCTCAAAACTATTTCATTAATCTTACGCATTGTAGAAATTTTCCAAATTTATTCTAAAAATCGTTACATTTTCCACATTCAAAATTTCTCTTCATATTTCTTAAAACTACCTCTAAACACTTGCTTGTCTTTAACTCTGGGTTCTTCTAAAGTTAATGAAAGCTCAATGCCAGCAATTGATTTAGCTCAGCTCTTTAACTACATTAATTACTCCAAGTCAAGTCGAGATTTTTATCTTCAGTCTAACGGGAGGTTTTATTAAGACAGTGATTAAATCATTCCGATAAAATCTCTAACTTGGATGTAGCATACGATTCTTATTAGATAAGATCCTAGACTACTTCTCACATTCATAAAATACTAGAATTAAGAATAACCTCTACTCAAACATGACATCTCATTTCCACAATGATCATACCGATGTTATAGGAATCTCTTAAAAAGATATTCATGTACGAGATTGGATTAATTAAGACTATTTCCTGGACCACTGCCAATGATTCATCGTTATACTGTTTTCTGTTGTTAATTACTTGAAGCAAAACTCAAATGTATCAGTAATACACGTGAAGATTCGCTTTGATATTATCGAACGAATTGGATAGAAATCTACAATTTGGAAAACTTCTTTGGCAACGGTAAAAAACATTGTACTATTTAGTTTTTCACTCATTGTGATAGTAATGTGACAAGCGGAACTGTAAATCGAAAGGTTTTAGTTCCACTTTGTCACTTGCTATGATAGCAGTTTCAGAATTAAACGCAGGTTTTAGACAATGTAGGAAACTGAATCTTTGAATGTAGTTCCTAGGGTATATCCTGGCAACTATCCAAAGTCACAGCATGATCTACTACTCAAAGCCAGTATTCAATGATGATTTTGGAACACACTGCAGAAGAAAGTGATATTCTTCAAGTGGAATACTATTGCACGTATAAACATAACAGTGAGAAAACACTTCATCATGATATAATTTTTGAGTGACATTACTATTTGGTGAGGGAGCTCTACTCTCTCTAATCTGTAAGATATTTTTAATAGTTAATTCATAGCTAAATAATAATGATTCAATCTTTATGAATAAATAAGTAAAAAAATTCTAATGGTAAACATTCTATTTTTTTAAAAATCTTATCTCATTCATCCTTCTTAGTAGATTTTGGAGAACGATTGCCAACCTTTTTTCAGCATTGGCCCTTTTAAAAGAATTACTTTTTTTGTATAGTCCTCTTTACATTTTCTCTATATAACATACACTAATACTAATTAAGGTATCCGACTACCCTAAAATCGTGAATTTTGCCAAAAATTAACAATTTACATTTTATGATTTTATTTTATAGGCCATTTTATTAGCTATATAAAAATACCAAGTTTATTATATTTTTCATTCACTAGAACAAAAACTACAAGTGTTTTATTAGTAAAAGCAGATGCCATTACTTTAAGCAAGACGTCATATTTTAAAATGCGTTTTACTCAAGATGTGTTTTGTTGAAGATGCTCAAATGAGGACAGCGATTGCTCAAAAAGTTTTAAAAATAATTTGCTGAAATTTTGTGTGTATATTCTGTAGAACAGTAGAAGTGTTTTAATCCTCAGATTTATCAAATCACAGTTTTATTACAAAATTTACAGTCCCTTATGTGAATATCATCACTGTTTTTTTTAAGCGATTTCATATAATAACTAAGATAAAATGCTCTAGTTTTAGTAAAAATTTAAATATCTCTTATGCTGAAGATCATTTCAAAAATGAATAACATAGCAACACATCAGAATTAAAAAATTGGAAATTAGTTCATAAACTTTTAGTACAGAATGGGTTCCAATTATGATATTTTTTGTCAATTTTTACCCATTTTTTCCATTTTAGTTATAATAATTTCTTTTTCTCTTCTTAATTTTAATATATTTTTCTTAAAATATTCTAAGCAAATCTAAAAATCACACACACACAAAAAATTCACATATGTCCATTTTTTTAAAAAAAAAGTTGTCGCAAGTAGTCGGATAACTTAATATAATTATAATACTAATAAATGCATAAAATACGAATATGAACAGAAAATTAAAAAATGAAATTCCGCTTTAGGTATCATACTCTTCCCTATGCAAATATATGTTATATCTATACATATATATTAAAGAAGATGTAATTTTCTAAGAATTATAATCTTAAAAAACTAAATAAAATTTTAAATAAATTGTCATCGAGACTTACCCCTGGAATACTATAGATTCGTTTTAAATTGCTAACTGAACCCCCTTGGGAATTCCTGGTCTAATCAATAGGTGGTTTAAGAATTATAATATAACAAGAGACAAGAAGGCATTATAATATAAAATTTTGTTTATGTTTTGATTATTCATAATATAGAATGTTTATAGCATGTTTCATACTTAAGATATGTAAATATGACTTCTGCAAGAGTTTTTGTTTGAGCTCGATTTCCAGTTAAGTGAAATCATTGCTTTTTATGTTATTTTATTCAAATTTTGCATTGTACATCCGTTACGATTTAAATGATCTTATACCCAAAGGCTTAAGATCTAAGCTTATTCTCTTTTCTACTTTCTCACCCTAAGAAAATTGCGCAATTTCTGCTTTCAATCTTGTAAGGTATCCAACTACGTTCGGAACCGTGATTTTAAAAAAGCACATAAATGGATAATTTTCATTTTATTTAGTGTCGCTTAGATTAGAATACATGCATAAAATGATTTTAAGGGCATTATGACAAAAACATTAGTTAAGTACAATATTTTGGCAAAAAGTTAACTTAGAATAATCTTTTTTCAAAACGTTCTCCTTTTATAAAAAGTGCTTCTATAATAATAAAAAAAATATTTTGCTTATATAAAGTAAAAACTTCTGCAGTGTGTCTGAACTAGGACTTTTGAAAAATTCACATTATTTTCAGAGCTACTACGCATTGAAATAATTATCGGCGTTTTTTTTCTTAAGTTTTCTCCCCTCTGTTGTAGTAAAATATAGATAAATCCACTTCTAAGTTGTATATTTCAGCCTCTGTAAGGTCTGAGCTAAGAACAAGCACACACAAAATGTTATTATAATAGAAGCATTTTTCATAAAAGGAGAATGTTTTGAAAATTGGTCATTCTATGTTCATTTTTTGTCAAAATATTGGACTTAAATATTTTTTTACTGTAATAATATTCTTAAAACAATTTTAAATACATTTTCTAATCTAAGTAACACTAATTATCATAAATAATATCCATTTTTATGCTTTTGCAAAATCACGGTTCCGAACGTAGTCGGATACCGTAAGCGTATCATTTTGCAATTGGAAGCATTGCTGTTGAAGCTACCGCGAAATTACCACTTTTAGATGAATCTTTAACGTCAAACGCTGTACGAAACAGATTTTATTGCATTTCTTATCAATTGAGAACTTTTAGACAATTTTTATTGAATAACTTTGTTTTCTGACATTTAATAATTTAACTAATGCTTATTGATCTCAATACGTATTTAATTATTTAAAACACTGAGGGTTTCAAAATTTTTTCCAAAATACCTCTCGTTAGTTTAGAATACCCTGTGACGGGGCTTTATCGGATTTTTTTACTAATCTACTTGAGGAATCTTTGGGGCCAGAATGGCATTATTTCAATCCAATCATCTCACGAAGAAACCGCGATATGTAAATCAGTTAACAGATATATATTGGAGCTTTATAGCATTCACGTGTTATTGGAATAGAAGTCGGATAGTAGTAGAACAGAAGTCGGATAGTAGTACAATAGAAGTCGGATAGTAGTAGAATAGAAGTCGAATAGTAGTAGAATAGAAGTCGGATAGTAGTAGAATAGAAGTCGGATAGTAGTAGAATAGAAGTCGGATAGTCGTAGAATAGAAGTCGGATAGTCGTAGAATAGAAGTCGGATAGTAGTGGAATGGAAGAATAATAGTAGATGAATAGTAGAATAGAGAATAGAAGAAAGACAGAAAGCTGAGATGCTGATCGCCGTGAGATATTAATTATAGAAGTGTAATTATAGAACGGACTTTAGGGTATTAAGGAATCTAAGGTGGATAAGGATTTTTAGGATAGCTTTTCGTGAAGATAGTGATTAGGATTCCAGGTGCTATTTACTTAGAATTGATAATTACGTAGTATCACTCCTGATTATATCCCTGTAGTAAGACTTGTGTTGCGTAGATCAATATATATTTAGACAATAATAAATTAGATTTATTATGGAGAATTTGGGTGAACAATCTTTTATTCCTACAAATCTAGGTCACGTGGATGAGAAGATGATACCCCGGGCCGGGGGGTAACACAACCCTTGTAAACATAATTAAAGTGCTTTTCTTCTCTTTTAAAATTTAAAGAGGTTTTGCCTTCACTAAAAACTATTTACTTAAGTTTCGTAGAAAGAACTTTTATAGAGATGACGAATAATCAGCAACTGGTTAATTAACTTATTAAAATGTATTTAAAGGCCCCAAAATGAAAAAAGCCCAGATACGATCAACTTTGAGTTGAAGTCAGAGTAAATAAAGAACATAGTCGGTTTTAAAAAATTGAAATATTCGCGCTGCTAAAATTGTCTTCTATACTGTTAGAAAGAAATTATTTTTAAAATTACTAAGTAACATAAGCGTATAAATGAAATTTTTTTTGATATTTAGTGTCACTTGCATTAGAATATACATGTAAAAATGCCTTACAAAATTACAAAAAATATTTAAGAGTAATTTTTTCAAAACATTCCATTTTTCATGAAGATTTTTTTTTATTTCAATTGATCGTAACTCTGAAAATAATGTAAATTTCTCAAAAATCCTATTTCATCCGCTATATAGAAGTCCTAGCTATATATAGACAAAACTACTGTACTATAGAAGCATTATTTGAAAAAAGAATGTTTTGAAAATACAGTCGGACCTCTATATGTCGAAGTTGCTGTATCCCGAAAAAAAGTTCGTTATGTGGAAAATTCGTTATATAGAGGCTCATTTTTCAATTTTTTTTTATAAACCACATAAAACAAATTTTAAATTCATAAACACTATACATTAAAAAAAGTAATTATTGACACCTTTTTGTGTAAATTAATATTTATTTTATAAATCTAACCTATCAAAAAGAAAGAAAGAAAACTGCAAGAAAAGTTTCTTGACGCCTTTATCCACTTCCTGAAGAATTAATTTTTCTTTGATGCTCAAGCACTTACATTTGGACATTTTCGAGCTACAAGAAAGGAAATTACCATTACGACTGATCAACACTTCAAATGAACGTAGACTAGTTCAAGGACACGAGACAACTCCATTGAGGGTGCAAGAGGATATCGAAAACGCTTCCAGTGAATCAGACGATGGGGATTAAAGGTTGCACTTCTTGAATGAAACGCCCAGAATTCTATTGCTCTCGGCGAGATAGGTACTAATAAAATCAGTTCAAGATTCATGACTATCATAAAATGAGTTAAAAGAATTACTTGAAATATCCAGAAGTACTTAAAAAAAAGGTGAAAAAAAATTGAATTACAGGAGAAAAAGTTCGTTACAAAGAAAATGCCCTTTGCTATTGGGAGGTTATTTTACGAAGAAAATCAAGAAATGTTCTTCGTTCCATTAAAAAAAATCGCTATATAGAAAAAGTCATAATATAGAGCAGGGGTACTCAACTTTTTTTTCCTACCGGGCCATATACATATGTTAGCTTTTTCACGCGGGGGTGACATGAGGATTAATTTAGGAGACGGGGAGAGGGAGAAAAATGCTTTAAGACCAAGATAACATAAAAAATTTAAAATATGGGAAAATTGATCAAAATATTAAAACTCCTATTTTGCTTTATTAAATTATTTTTCATACTTTTTTTTATTTTTGCCACTGAATTTTTCTAACTTGGAAGCATTTAAGGATCACTCCTTCACAATTTCTGCATCACTAAACGGTTTCATATGATTACCAATAATGTAACAAATTTCATAGGGTGCCTTTGTTACCACTGTGACATTACCACTGATAAAACCTTTTTTTACTATTGTAAAGATTATTCATGAAAGCCTATTTATTCCATCTTGAAAGAGATCTTGGAGGAAAAGTGTCATTGATTGATTCCTGTTTGTTGGTATTTTTCAAATACACCACTTTTGTGACAAATCAAACAATTACTGATCCATGCTTGTTTTTCACTACCAAATAGTCAACTTCTCAATCGTCTTGAAACAACCTATTTTCTTCGAATATTTTTCGCTTGCAAGATACGAAAGATAGTTAAAAATTAGTTTCACTCAAAAAATGGTCACTACTCCACTGTTGTCTATTATCACTAATCAGAAAAAAATATCAATTCGAACCCATACGACATCGACAGCAAAAATCAAAATTGATATATTTGATTTTTTAACAAAGAATTTCCCACAGCATTTTTATAAATAAATGAATTTTTCAGAACAATGAGCCATGACCGGGCCACTTAAAAAGGTCCAGTGGGCCACATGTGCATGTTGAGTATCGCTAATATAGAGGTTCATAATATGGAGGTTAGACTGCGTGTCATTCTTTCTTCATTACCCCCTTCCCAAATTGCACTTAAATAATTTTTCTTGCAATAATAATCCGAAAACAATTTTGTATGTATATTCTTATTTAACTGAAACTAAATATAACAGAATAATATTCGTTTATACGCTCTTTCAAAATAACGGTTTCGAATGTAGTCAGCCACCTTATTTAAAATTAAGTTACTATAGTGACCTTATATAATTTTCGATACATTTATTAGTGATTTATTAGATTACAAACTATCTCAGGGGCCTCAGCATGCAAGAACCTCTCCGCCCTTAACCATAAATTCGAAATAAGTTCTACTTCACCCTCATCAAAGAACAATTTGGTGGGCAACACACCCATTTACATTAGCCCCGAATGATTCAGTCTTAGCGCATCTGTTTGTTTTTAAAGCATTGACTCGCCATTATATTAGGATCCGAGCCATTTTTGCATTAAATGGGCTGGCCATTCATCGATTTTTGGACCACAAAGGAGCTTCAATGGATATCTGTTCATCCAATCAATTCCATTCTATTTGCGGTAATGGTTACATTTTTTACACACGCATTTTGTGAATCGAAGCATTTTACATCGTCTCCTCTTTAAAATTGATTTTTGTTTGCCAAAACATTTAGGTTAATGAAAGTATCCGAAGGATTTTCAAAGCATGGGATGTCTCAGCTATTCACGGGAATATTTTAACGAATTATGTGGCAACGGTGTCTTATTTATTGGGAGAAGAGAGAGAAGCAAAATGTTGTTTGATATTCAGTACCAATTCAAATAGATATGTGAAAAAAAACTTGCATTAGTTGGATTGTAAACATTTTTAGAAAAATAATGCAAGGAGATAAAAAAATACCAAGTATAGTAATAATAAAGAGTGCATGATCTTACTGATATATTAATAATCTCTAGTTTACTTTAATGCGTGTCTTGCAATTATATAAGTTAAGGTATTCGACTACGTTCGGAACCTTGATTTTAAAAAAGCGTATAAGTGGATAATTTTCGTGATATTTAGTGTCACAGATTAGAATACATGTATAAAATTGTTTTAAGGACATTTTGACTAAAAAAACTTATTTAAATACACTATTTTGGCAAAAAAGTTAACTTAGAATAACATTTTTCAAAATGTTCTCCTTTTATAAAAAATGCCTCTAAAATAATATTTCGCTTATATAAAGTAAAGACTTCTGCAGAGAGTCTGAAGTATTCTTTTAAAAACACACAATTCGCATTATTTTCAGAGTTACCACCAATTGAAATAATTTTATCGGCTTTTTTTCCCTAAAATTTCTCCCCTCTGTTGTCGTAAAACATGGATAAACCCACTTCTAAGTTATAAATTTCCAAAATTCTAGTTGAGCCTCTGTACAGAGGTATGAGCTATATACAGGCAAAATATTATTATAATAGAAGCATTTTTCACAAAAGGAGAATATTTTGAAAATGGGTCATTCTATGTTCGTTTTTTTGTCAAAATATTGTACTTGGATAATTTTTTATTGTAATAATATTCTTAAGAACATTTTATAAATGTATTCTATTCTAAGTGACACTAAAAATCATAAATATTATCCATTTGTACGCTTTTGCAAAATCACAGTTCCGAACATTGTCAGATACCTTCAATTGTTTCATTTCTCAAATAAGATTTTATATAGGTTATTTGAAGCCCCCACCACATACATGGCTGACCCGCAAGCTATCGGTTATACAGAAGGACTGATAATCCTTTCAGAAAGAGAGATTCTAAATCTGCCTTATCCATAAATTTCCTGCTGAAGCAGATGAGAATCCTGTGTGTTACAACGGATAACGGCACATGTAAGTATAGAAAGAAATGAGTGGGCTGATTCTTTGGCCAAAGAAGCCAGAGTCCATGGTCAAGCTTGTTCCACCATCACACTTGCTGAAGTCAAAGCTGTGGCCGGATCTAGATTCTACCATTCCTTTAACCCTTTATCTACCGCATTATGATTTACTGCCGTTTTTTTTCATGCAATATATTTTTTGAATCACTCCATTGGAAATTAAGGGAAATACATAAACAAACTACTCCACCTTGGAAAATTTAATCTGTTAGAGCTAACAAATTAAAGATATTCAACTGTAAAATTAATTATGTACATTGTTAACTTAAAATAAATAGTCAAATCATTTTCTAAGGCCTTCATTAACGTACAAAAAAATAACACACCTTTTGGCATTGACTATTTTTTCGGGACAAAAGTAACAATCTTCGCAATCCACTGAAAACGCCTCCAGCTGAGAACGCAATTTCTGCTATAAAATTATTTACCTTCCCCGCTGAAATACTCATTATAGAACCCATACTGTCATATATCTTGGAAGAATGGGTTTCAAAGAATATTCCTGCTAAGTATCGTCGGTGTATCCATAAAAATGGTTATTCTCTAATTTTAAAGTGAGTGGTACTTAACAGTACCGTTGGTGGTTAAAGGGTTTAGGAAACCATCATAACAGGCTTCGACTCTCCAAGAATTATAGCATCCGCAATCACAAGATTAAGAAATCATCACTACAAGGTCATGAAAATCCTTCCTGATAAGATCTTGCATAAAGTGTAAGAACTCCGGAAATCTCTCACACTAAAACATATGTTCCTGTGTACCCAGCTTTCACCCCAGAAGAACTAAACCTCGATCTAATTCCATTCATAGATCCACTGCAGGAAATCTTCCATAGCCAGGAAGCTCAGAAATTGGCAGCCGCAGTTGTTGCCACCTTAGTGGAATCTAGAGTTTTTATACCTTTTCTTTGCCAAATCCATGGACATGAGTACAACAACAACATAGGATATTTGAAAATTATATAATATGATACTAAAAACAAAAACACAATAGAAGATAAATATTTTAGTTTCAAGAAGTTTTCCTTTATTTATTTTCCTGTATTTATTTCTTAGTAATTCTTTTGGTAATATTTTACTAACGGTCCCATGTAAGATGTCTGATATTTTATCAATAACTATCAATCTATTCTACATATAGGACAGAAGCGACTCATCGCGAGATCTCCGAAACTATTAAACGTACAGACTTCAAATTTAGTAAGCGTGTTTGTTTTGTTAAGCAGTGATCCACTAAGAATGAAACGCTGTGGAAAACGACTCCTAAGGGGATGTCGCGAGGGCGTTACATTCCCTGTTTTTGAAATATTAGACATATAGACTTAAAATTTGGAATAAATGTTCTTTTTGTTGATTACAGATTCGGCAACAACGGGTATTGAGGAAATTGATTCCCAAGAGAAGTTACAGTGGTGTAAATGATAAATATCCCGCTTTAGAAATTCAAATCCTATCCCTCCCTTTTAAATCAAGAGGAGAGGGCTATAAGAATGTTTTTGAATACAGTCGAAAGTTAAACGCTTTAAAGTATCAATAACGTACATTACATTATCATAAAAAACAATCACAATATTATCATAAACAATCATAAAACAATACATGATCATAAAACAACGCGAAATAGTAGATACCTATATATGCAAAGGAGAATGGCAACTCGTTCATCACGAGATCTCCGGAACTATTAGACCTGTTAAATTTGAAAGACATGTTCCTTTTGCTGATTCACTAACATATTTTGCAACAATCGGTTCCCAGGGAGGCGTTACGAAGTTACTGTGGACAGCCTCTCCCCTTTTGAATTATTTCACTCACTGACATAAAAATTTAGGAAAACACTAAAAACGAGTTTGGTGGAAATCGACTTCCAGGGGCGAGGAGTGAAAGGTTACGCAGGGGGTGTAAAAGAAAAATATACTTTTGCTCTAAAAATTCAAATCCTGTTCTTTTAAGATCAAGAGGTGAGGGCTGTATGAATTTTTTCTGGAAGCAATCATAAGCTTAAAGCTATACAGGGTGAATCAGAACAGTGGTTACAAACTTTCAGGACAGATAGAGTACCCATAGACCATGGGAAATCACAAGCATTGCATGGTCGGAAACGCTTTACTGGCGCGAAAGAGACGACACAAAACACAAGAAAGACAGGACACGAATACGAAGAGAAAACGCGTTTATTGTCCTTATTACAGCAATGAAGCTGTTAAGTGTTTAGCTGGTACACGCAATAGATGGCGCTATGTAAGCCGAAGCATTGTTAGTCCAGTGGATTGGCCTGCTCAATCGCCAGATCTCACTAGCCTCTTGATTACCTTTTATGGGACTACTTCAAGAAAGACCTTATAAGAGAGATTTTGGTGTAAGAAACTCCCGATAACACTGTTGAAGTCCTTGATGTGCGCATTGCAGCAGCTTTTGGGGAATCAGAAACAAGCCCGGTATTTTCACCACGTTTGATCTTCAATGCGCAGGAGTTGTAAGGCCTGCATCACGGCCCGGGGTTGTAATTTCAAAAACTTATTTCGTTGTCTTTTTAAAGTTCTTTTTTCTTAGTTTTTTGCTCTACTAAGGATAATAAACGTGTTTTCTCCTGTTATTCATGCCCTGACCATGCATTGCTATGTGGTTTCCCATCGTCTAAGTGTTTATGTTTATTTGTCCTCAAAGTTTGTAATCATTGTCCTGATACACCCTGTAAAGGAAGACATCAGTAACTGAATATATATATATATATATATATATATAATTCGCAGTAATTCAATCTTTAATAGCTTTTGATTTATCTGTGGTTCATTCCATCAGGACTCGCGTATAATTAATAACCTAACCACCCGCCCAACGAGAGTATCTTGAACTACATCCATCCAAATCATGTGATTTCCCGATGGGTATAAATATCGAGATCTCTGGAAGTCGCGTTCTCTTCTCTCCTTTTTCTTTAATCATGTAGCCAGTTGCACTGCGCGTTGTGTGTTTGTTCTTTGTTCTGTGTAGTGTCGACCATGCTTTATGTTTTTAATAAAGCATATGTGTTTCAAGATGTGCAATAAACTGGCTTACTAACTTTCAAGACTGCCTCCTCAATCCCATCAAGGTGTAACCTCACCCAAAATAGAAAATGCATCTAATAAACAGTAATCACTTCCAGTGGCCACGCCCTATCCTTTTGTTGTTGCAGTATAATCATCCACTCACCACGACCAATTATGCACCACTCAAGTTTTATTATATATATAGTCATACAATATCACAAAATACCAGCGAAGAGTTTGAGTAACACACAAGGCTTGCATATGTACATAATAATATTAGTACTAAAAATTCATATTGACATAAAATATTTTCAAATGACGCTGGCGCCATCCAAGATATTAAATAACGGAAGAATTTTAATTAAAAAATAATTAGTAAAGCTAATATGTAAAATGTCGAATAATTATTAGAAGAAATACAAAAACATTTTGAGGGAAAAGTCTATCTTTACCAAAAACACTAATCTTTGACATAATTTCTTTCAATACAATCAATTTTGATCAATGGAATATTCACTAAAATTACAAAAGAAAAATCTCTTTATTTAGACGAAAAACCTTCATACTTGATCGATTCTTGAAATTTTCTTGAGAAAGATACTGGACACTTTCAGGTTAAATAGTTTTTGATAACGATCAAACAAAAACAAATGATCCATCGGAAACTATCCATCGTTCCCCCCCCCCCCAGAAGGAAAAAAGAGCAATCTTAAGTATTACCATTAACCTTGTTTTATGTCTGGTCTGAAATATAGTTCTATCTAAGAGCTTTGTTACAGTATCCTATTATTAAAACCAGGCCATGGACATCTATCAGTTGATTGAAATGTTACAGTTTTTTTCATGGGCTTCGTGGAATGCGTTTAATAGGTTATCGAACCTACCCTTTTTTTACAAGCGGGAGAAAAAGGAAATACATCTTTATTACATTTTGTTGAGCAGATATTGGGGTTTTAAAAAATGGTGACGCCTTGTTTTCAATAAATGAAAAGGCTTTTGAAATTGTTTCAAGGTTCGTTTTTTGTTTCTGAGGCGTGTTTAGAAATTAAGTACTGTTTTAGAAAAACTCGCATAAAAATACATTTTTTGATACAAAATTTATTTTTACAGCATGTCGGAAACTATTTTTCCACATAGTTACCACTATTGCTATTTGTTGTTGTTGTTGCTAATGCCACCTGTCTGACGTAGTCAGATCGAGGCCCACGAAATTCATCATGGCAAGGGCCTAGATATACGTCTGTCGTTGGCCGTAGCCTTGAGCACCATACAGGTGACAGTTCGATTTAGCTTGGTTCCACACCAATTTTGAGGGAGAACACCCTGGGGGAGGGTTAGGGGCCTCCCACCTTCATTCAACCTCACGAGAGGACTTGTGGCTTGACGGCTGCTTAGAATACCCCCCTGCCACGAAGGCACTATACATTTACAAACATCCATGTCCTCCGAGATTCGAACCCAGGCCCTACGGCACAGCATTCAGCGTCGCTAACCACTATACCGGATGGGCGACTCACACATTTGTCATATCGGGAAACCAACTTGTCTATACCCTCTTCGAGGAAAGGTGCCGCAAGTTGTGAAGATCCCCTTGGATCTCACTTTGAGAACGAGAATGATTTTGAGTCAAATAAGAACCAGTAGCTATTTTAAGGTGCCTGACTAGTTGCGAAGACATTTTTTTGAAATTTTGCTGAAAATTTATTTTTAAACTCATTTTTTGTTTAATTATAACTGAAAACTAATAAAAACAGCAAAAAAAAATTTTCTTTCAATGTATTTTTTTTAAATATGGCCAATTTTAGGTTTAAATTAGACGTTATTTGTACGTTACGTTAAACATAGTAAAATAAATTCTAATGCATAATATTTCAAAAAACCCACATAATTTTACTCAAAAAAACAGTTACTAATGAATTGACCTAATATCTTTGAAAATTTTAATTTGTTACTGAACTAGAAGTCAAAAAAGTGCACGCAATGCAAATTTTCAAAAATTTCACATTTATCACACAGAAAAAATCATAAAAAAGGTAAATATGCTGTTTTTTCTTAATCCCTACGTCACAGCATACATACTATAATAATGCACAATTACACAAAATTACAGACAATTATCTACAGAACTTTTTTGAGATATCATGCTTAACGTGTTGTAAAATATCAAAAATCTGTTTCAGAGAAAATGCATTTAAAGATTTAAAATTAAAAATTTAAAAAACTATACTGCTGAAAAAACCTAAAACCTCTATATATCAAAAGAACAAACATTTTCAAAGCAATTATGAATATTATATACTTTCTTCAAACTTTTATCTTTTTAATATTTTTAACAATTTTATAGTGTCAAAAGCTTTTTCTTAAAGTCTAAGTACACAGTTTACGAAATACAGATTAGACGTATAAAAGCACTTTAAAAAACCTTATTGCATTAAAAATAAAAAATATTTTACATAGAAAACAAATATATATTATTCCATATTATTTTAGAAGTTAAGAAATATATCATACAAAATATATTTGTGTTGTTTTACCAGTAAACATTCACGAAAAAAACTCTTGAAAAATATTGTTTATCACAAAAGTTATCATAAATTAGAATAAAAAATCCTGCAAAGAAGTTCTTTAAAACCCTCCATATGAATATACTAAGCCTTCTGTTTTTTTATCCTTAGTACTTTTTGTTTTTCTAGCTGCTTTTCTTTTTTCGAGACAATTTCGCAATCGGTAAAGAATGTCTTAAAGATGTTGAAATCCGTTGTTTATCAAATTTAAGTAACTCTTGAGCAACACTTTCAGGAAGGGAACCATTTACATTTCGAATTACTGATAATATACCAGCATAACCAGAATTATAAAGTATTAGAGCTAATAATGCACCCAAACGAAATGTTTCCAGTCCAATAAATATATTTTTGGGAACAATATTCCACAAAATGTTGTTATAACTTTCATTGCAGTTCTGTGTCTTACCATGAAGACATTTTTTCAACAAAGTTTCATTACACAGTTTTAGATATGTAGGCTTTATTTGGTTTATAATTTTATTAGGAAGTCCTTGCTCAATTTCTTTGAGGGGACTCCCAGCTGCTTTTGCCCTTTGGTAACGACACCAACTCTCAGATCCTTCAGGACACTGTCCATGCAATGAATTGTTTTTTCCAGATACACAGTGAAAAAATGCAGCTATTACACTACTCATCATCTTTTGTAGATTACCTACATTGTTTCGAATAGCTATTCCATAATAGTTCTGAATTCTGTTGATTAATTTATCAGTTAATTTATTTTTCCCTCCCAAACCTTTCGTCGTTTTTTTTAATTGACGCAACCGCCCCCTACACGTTTCTGTACATGACCTATACACTCGAGTTTGGTTACTGTATTAATTCCATAAAAGTTTTTAACAGATTCATATCCTTTTGAGTCCCCATCTCCGTAGTATTCATTGTACTGTACATTCCTCACATTTGATCTCTCAAATATACGGTAGGCTCCAACAACCTCCATGTTCCCCGCGGAACCTTGTAGTTCGAACATACATGTTTCGATGATTGGCTATTGCCTTTCGCGCATATGTGGCAATATTGTGTCATAACTTCAATGTCTAAAATTTTACCGGTGTCAACTGATATGGCACTTACACACCCATTCAAAGATGAGTAGCCTCTGCGTTGCCAAGTACCATCAATGGATATTCCACATTTAGTGAAACTATTTGAGCCTTTGATTTCACTCAATGCAGCGTTGATGTTTTTCTTGAGCAACGCGTTCAGTTGCTTTCAACAGTTTTCTTTCTTGATTGCGGAAAGCAAGTTTTGACAGGAAAGGTAAACCGAGGAAAGCACATAATTTTTTGCCAGCTGAAAATCCTTTCCCGATTATCCTTAGCCCCAAAACAATTGAAGAGTTTATAAGACAAGAACCTTTCATCTTCTCTGTCGTAGGGAAACCTTTAAAGAAGGAGCAGTTTTTGCACTTTAGGTTCATATGTGAGCATAATCCACTGACAGAGTCTTCTATAAGTTCCAAGCCCTGAGAATAACAATCAGGACAACAAACTACGGCAAAAAATGAAATCAAAGTTGTCCAGCTGACAATTCTATTGTCTTTAGAAGTTTCAAACAATCTTTCTGAGAAAATTTCCAAACTTGTATGGCTTGATTCCAACTTTTTGGCACTAGCGGATTCAGTAGAATTGAGCTCAGATGTTTCATCATTCTCATTAATTGTGGCACGAATGGTATAACGATTTCCAGTAAATCGGCGCTTCTTAGACCTCCCAGATCTTGATTTAGCCATAATTAATCAATATTTTGTCTTAAGAAAGACAGTTTTTTTCATAAAATATATCAAAATAATAAATTAAACGAGGAGCGAAGAATCGAGTAGCTACATCATAAGCAAATCGAAAAATGACAACAAACCTGTAAAGTTGTTGCCAAATTTTACTAAAACTATTAAATAATTTTTAAAAGAATATCACCATATTCAGTTTTAATGTTACCAAAATTAATATTTTATAAATAAATTCAATAAAATTCCAAAAAAGAGTAAAAATCTTTCAAATTCAAAGTACTTCCGGTTTCGATTTCTAACTTCCAGTTCGTTTTTGTTGTTCTCACTTGACATAAAAACTGCTATAACTTCGTAAATAATTGGAGTACAAGCAAAAGTAAGGTATTTTTAGAAAGAAGAAAATTCAAATATTAAAAATATCAAATAAAATTTTTTTTGTCATGTTCATCAAAATTGACGATTTTACACTAGTCAGGCACCTTAATGAATAACTTTCTTTATTTGGTTATCTTTCCCAAATAGAATCAAAGACTTTTGATAAGAAATAAATCAAAATAGTAATATGAGGTTTAAAAGGGACTTTCCTTTAAATTAACTTAAATATTTAATGATCCAATTAATTAACAATTAGAATATCGATCACGCAGAGATTACCGCGATAAGAGATCCCAGAATTATATTCAATAATGTTCCTATTGAACATTTAACTTTAATCTCACTCCTAATATAAAACTTTAATGATACTTTAATTATAAATCAATATTTACCACACTGCAGCTCAGCTCTTCCTGAGATTTATCCACCTAGAAATCTTCAATAATAAATCTCTAACTTCACCATTATTCCTTCCTGCTTCAATCTTTCTCTCCTACTGCTTTTTGCTTTACTATTCCGTTTGACTTAAATACTTTATCTAATCTGCATAATAAGGAATCCCTGTCCTCTTTTTGGAGCTGATTGGAAATAGGTAGGGGAATTAAATTTCTCTAAAAAGGACGTCTCAGAAGGTTAGTGATAAAGTTCCGTATAGATTTGTCACAAAGTGAAGAGAACCATTGCTGAACAGCTTCTGACGGGGCTTTATCGGATTTTTATACTAATCCTCTTGGGGAATCTTTGGGGCCAGAATTGAGCGATTTCATATCCAATCCTCTAAAGAAGAAACCGCGATATGCAGATTAGTTAACAGATATATAATGAAGCTTTAGTATTCGCGTTGTAGAATAGAAGGAGAAAGGAAGCTGAGATGTTGGTAAAATATTAAAAATAGAATTGTAATTATAGAACGGGATTTAGCGTGTTAAGGAATTTAAGGCAGATAAAGATTCTTAGGATAACTTCTCATAAAGATAAGTGATTAGGATTCCAGGCGCTATTTACTTAGAATTTAGAAATACGTTATATCACTCCTGATTGAATCCCTTGGTGTGGTGTGGTAGTTAGGAGAGGGGGGTACCAGCTCAGGTGTCGTCCACGTCACTTGACCATGGTTCAAAATTACGTGGTCCGTCGCCAAAAGCCCTCGTGTAGCTGAACAGTGCGACGTTAATATTCAATCAATCAATTAACCTGATTGAATCCCTGTAGTAAGACTTGTGTTGTTCGGATCATTATATTGGAATAATAATAAATTAGTCTGATTATGGATAACTTGAGTGATCAATCATTTTCTCCTACAAATCTAGGTCGCGTAGAGGAAGAGATGGTACCCTCGGGTTACATGCTCTTTGCAGAAACTCATCACTTAGCAATCTTATCGTGAACCACCTGTTTTCACAAATTTTCTCGATTAATTTTCTAACCAAACCCTTATTGACAACAGAAGCATCTTCATGAATATTGGTACGCCCACCATTGAATTGTCGAACCCACTTTCTTACCATTCCATCACTCATTACATTTTCACCATGGATCTTTAAGAGATGACGATGAATTTCAACTGGCTTAACATTCTTTGCATTGAAAAACAAATTACAGAATGAACTTCACACTCGGTGGGATCGGCAATTGTTTTTAACGTTTTGAACGCCCCCTAACACGCGTTAACGCAATACAATCTGACTGTAATGGCGTTATTATATTGACAATCAAGCAGACATGTATGCGCAAGTGTTGAAGTACGACACTACAGCTGCAGTTGTAATTGAACGAAATGGTACTTAGTTTCCGGAAATGCCACGTATTATGTTACCTTATACGATTACATTTTGTTCTACTTATTCTACATTACATTTTCCGAAGTTTATACAAAACATGCAAGAACTGAAGGGAACTGTTACCTAGCTTCTTTTATAAATTTGATGCTTATAAAAAGGACACGTGTAAAACTTAGATTAGAGTAGTGCTTCTCAAACATTCAATATTTGCGACCCAATTTTTAATCATAATTTTCATCACGCTCTTCTCCATACAATAACAATGTATTTAATTCAATAATACTATATTTTGACGCTAAAGCTACAATAGGACTTTAATTATAAACCGTACAAATTAACAAGATAAGTATTAAATTTTGTATATAATATTACATATAAGACAAGCCCATGGGTAATTATGGTTACTGGTAATTATCAAAAAAACTTTTCATTAACTTAGTATTGTTAAAATAATTAGCAAATATACATTGTGCAGTACTGATACATTTATAACTGCTTTATATCAATGTAAATTGTATTTTATTTTTTGTGATGTCAGAATATATTTTGTTTGGCTTCCTTTCAATAAATTAATAATTTTTTAAAAAATAACTTTTTGTTTTCGACTTATGGATATGCCCCCCCACCTAGGGTTAACACGCCTTCCTTGGGGGAGTGCCTCACAGTCTGAGAAACTTTGGATTAGAACAGTGCTTCTCAAACTATCAGTATTTGCGTCCCAATATTCAATCATAATTTTCATCACATCCCTCCCCCTTCCTTACAGTAAAAATGCATTGTATTCAATAATAATATACTTTGACTCTAAAGCTACAATACGACTTTAACCTATTAAATGTCATCGGCGTATATAAACGTCTTACTCTCCCAAAGCGTCGATTGCCCCGGACGTATATATACGTCTTTCCGAAATACGATGTTTTCTGTACATTGCTATCCATAAAATTATTCCGAAGGTTTTGGAATGCAATAAAAGGACCTTGGCTGTGTTTGCGAAGGATTTACTTATTTCAGACGATTGGCTTACTTATCCTTTTTCTCCGCCCCTTCGGTACATGCCATACGCCTGCCTACGTAGAAAACGGCGACAGCGAAAAGCGAACCGAGTAACTTTTTTATCGGCAGTTAAGGGATTAATTATAAACCGTACAAATTATCAAGGAGAGGGCTAATTTTTGTATATAGTTTTGCATCTGACAAGCCAACGGGGTCACTGGTAATTACTAAACTTGTTTTTATAGTATTGTTAAATCAATTATAAAATATATTGAGCAGTACTGATACATTTATAAGTTTATTACATCAGTGTAAATGTGTATTTTATTTTTTTTTTATGGCCGCATGTATTTTGTTTGTTTACTTTCAGAAAATTAATATATTTTTTAAATAATCTTTCGTTAACGGCTTTTCAATATGCTTACGACCCCCTTGCAGAGTCATCACGCCTTCCCCCCCACAGTTTGAGAAACGCTGGATTAGAGCCACAGACACAAAATTATTTCAGTAGGCTAAATTCCTGATGGTCACATGATAAATATAATCACGTGTTTTTCATTGAATTCCAAACTGCCTTTAGACTCGGACGTCTTCTTGTACTTGTAAAATCCAGATGCGGTTTCAAATTTAATAATTGGGTAAACATGTTTAAGTATTTCCAAAGTTGGAGTGTACGTATGCACCATTGGGCCTTAGAGATAAATAAAATAAATAATGGATTAAAGAAACTTCAAAGATATTTAGTATTGAATAAATACTATGATAAAAAATATTCACAAATAAGATATTTTTTGTTATTTATTTCTCATGACGATTATGAAGTCAGCAGATCCTCCTTTTTAAAATGATTTTGCATTTATTATTTTCAGATGAAATAGTGCTGTTATATTGCAGTCAAATCCTATTTTTTAAAATTCTTAAATATTTCATAAATCGTATTCCCGATCTCAATCAGAGTTTATTGTACAGTAGAACGTCGTTTATCCGAACGTTTATTATCCCAGGCGTCAAATATCCGGACCAGTTTTTTTTGTCAACTACATGTACTGTATATGAATACGTTTTAGAACAGTGAATTGCTCAACAGTTGTTTCGCGTGAAGCCAAAAGTTACTTTGGGCAGAAAACGACGCAGAAAGTGTTGCTGCTTTTGTTGAAAAGCTCTATACGGACGCCTGCTACATGTTAGCCGAAGCGTGAGACTCGCTCAAAAGACAGAGACCGAAAAATGCATAGAATAAGCTGTAGCTAGATTTAGAAGGTCAAAAAGACTTCAATGACGACCACAGCGAGGAGATTACCGACTTTGTCCAACCGATTCTAGGATTTCAAGAATGCGATGAAGAAGATGTAGAAACTTGGAAAGCATGCGATGCAGAAGACTGTGGATTTCAAATGCTAAATGATGATGAGATTGTGATTTCCTTGCAAGAAGAATCCGACCCTGTCGACGATGAAACAGTTGAAGACGAGGACAACAGCCACAACGAAAGTAGCAAGGGTCCATCAAATGCTGACGAGTTTTCTGCACTACAGACAGCTATGGAGTGGTACGGACAACAATCAGAGTGCTGTCCTACTGAACTACTGCTGCTCAAGAGAATCAGAGACCTTGCAGCGAAAAAATGAAGGTGTACGAAAATTACGAAATCTTTGCTGCATATAAGCATGAGTCAGGGGTAGTTAGTGAAAAAAAGTTAGACTCAGAAGTTCAAAGAGAATTGGATTTAATAATGAAATTAAAATTGGAAAATAAAATGAAATTATAATGGTCAAATAATTTAATTACATTAAGAGAATCCCGATTTCTACAAATTTAGTTTAAAAATTACCGTAACTGGAAGAAAAAACTACAACCTTTGCAGTGGAAATTATTTAGGAGAAAATATTCCAGATGCTATTCTGGGCTGTGAAATATTTAAAATAATTATGACAATAATCAAAAACTTATATAAAACTTTTTTTACACAATAATTGTTTGAAAATATTGCGACTTTCAACTAAATAGGAATTGTAAAGAATTTTTGAATATGTAGACAAATTATTTTGAGAAAATTACCCATTATCAGTGGGTGTGTATTAAAGTCAAGCTATAAGACACCACACGAAGGAAAATGGCGACGGACCTCGTAATTTTGAACCCGACCAAGTGACTAGAACGACACCTGGGCTGTCACCCTTTCTCCAAACTACCCCACATGTCATCATGAGGACATTTAACCAGAACAGATTTGTAAGAGGCATGTGCCTCTCTCGCGAGCATCTAGATGTGTAGGGGGAAGGGAAGAAACACTCAACACATGATTCAACTCTAATCTATTTATTTCAACGCTAAGAACAAAAATAATTTCATCTAACAATATTAAGAGAATGTCTCAATGAAAACCGTGAAAGTGGAACAACGACAGTAAAACTTGAGTGATTAGGCGACTAACAAATTTGATCCTTATCTTAATTAAGGATATAACCTATTATCCGATTTAATCTAATCTCAATTCAATCTTAGTGAAAAATCATCACTTTAAGGCTCCCTTCTAATAAGAATCAATTCAATCTAATTCTAATATTATACCTTTAGTAGCAATATCACCTGTCTCGAGTATATCTTCGCTCCTTCTCTCTCTTAAGCTAGAAAATCTCGTCTATTTATGGTAAGTTAATTTAAATATCACGGTTCTCTTCTTCCGAAGGGTTGGTTGTGAATAACACGAATTGATAACCCAAAGATTTCCCAAAAGGATTAATTAGAAGGTCGCATATAGATCCGATACAGATGTATTGTGCATCAGTCCTCTTACACGGTGGCTCTTCAACGACACTAGGGCTAAAACTCAGGACATATAGGCCACGAGCTCATGTCCATAACCACCAGGCTATCATTGCCAAAAATAATTTTTAAAAAAATACATATGACCAGAATGAAAAGTACCAAGTACTTTATCAATGAAATAAAAGGAAACAAGAGACTCAAACATGTGTGTATTCGAGAAATTTTTACTGCTAATGCGAGATAACTGTTTATAATATAGTTTATATAAATAATTTTCGTAAATTTCGCATTCTTCTGTTTTTTTGAAAAGGATAATTATCTCATAGATTCCAAGGAGTGCCAACATTTCGCGTACTCAAGAAGAAACCCAAAATGCACAAATATGAAAATAAATAAAAATTTCATACCTTCCAAAAAAAAAAAAAGCCAAAATTGTTGTTGGATAAAATTATAATTTTGAAGTTGTTCCCTTCCCCTAATGGATTGAATATTGGATACCAAGCCTTTGCAAATGCGGCAAGTCTCCAAATGTGAAAGCCATTTCGTGGTGGCACCATCTAGTGGCGACTTTCGTTATCAAATTTGGGCACCTGAATTAGTTTAATTCAAGCTCTCGTTGGATGCTAAATATTGCCGTGAGTACCAGAGACAAACTGATATTCAAGGAATCTTTTGCATGCTACATAATCATATGACATGAATGCGTACGATTTTTGCATTCAGAAAATTTATTCACTGCAGCCGGGATCGAGCCCGCAACCTTAGGTTTATGAAGCGGTCACGATACCCCTAAGCCACCAGGATTGTAAGTACGAATGTCATGATTATGTGGTATGTAAAAGATGCATTGAGTATCCATTTGACTATGATACTCTCAGCAAAATTAAATCACTGCTATATTTAGTATCTGATGAGAGCGTGAATTAAAAATTAATTCAAGCGTCAAAATCTGGTAACGAGGGCCCCCACCAAATGATGCTCCCGTGAAATAGCTCCCACATTTAGGGATTTGCCGTGTCTGCGAAGACTTAGTTGCTAATGTAGCCCATTAGAAAATTACATTTATAATACTTTTTTAATATAATGGGAATCAAATTATAAAGATCTGTTCATTTTATATATTCAACTAACACTTATTCAGCCAAACTATGCCGGAACATTTGGAATATTTTTTATAAATTCTAAAATACTTCTACATTCAATTTTCTCAAAAAATAAGACTTAAATACTCAACCGATCGGAATATATTCCTAAATTCTGTACAAGTTTAAATTCGACATTTTCAAAAATTGTTGAATTTTCTCTCGATGGAAGGCATTATGCAGACGTTTTTCCAATAACACATCCGAACATTTCAGTAGACAGAAATCGTCCGATGTAAATATATTTAAAATCTGAGAACTTCTCTCTGTGCTACCCCTTTGGCAAAGCGCCCGTTCCTTCAAATGCGCCAAAAACATGTCAAGAGATTCTGACACTCGAAATGGAGCAAACTGACATTGCATTGTTGCTGGAAATGGATTACTGGAACGAAAGCTTAGTAAAAATTTAACGAACTAAAGAAAAAAAATGTTTCGAAGTGAAATGAATGGAAGGAGGATGTTTTTTTAAAAAAAGTTTCACTTTAGATTTAGTTGGAAAAATAACAGGTTCGAGTACTCTCTGGCATTTACAAAATGTTTACAAAGTTCGCTGTTTGGAACGGCGAGTAAGTGCCGAGTTTTTAATGTTTTATCGCTTGGAAGCGAAATAAAATACAAATTCAGGTAAAATGCAATTATGATGCTGTTCTAATAGTAAATAAATATGAAAATGAATGTGATGCAATAAAGATTACGCGAAAAATGTAGTATAAAAGAATAAAAACAAAAAAAAACAATGAAAAAATACATACAAATTCCGATTCTTAAGACCTCTGTTCATCAGCCATTTTGAATTCGTGAACGTTATGTGTTGTTAATCCAATGGAAATTCTATTTTTCTCCTCAAACCTAGATTAGTGCATCACTTTGACTGCAATAAAATACACCAGTTAAATATAAAAAACAGAAGTTATTTTAGAAAAATTTCTGTTAATTTTTGTTCTTTTTGATGTATTTTATTGCATTCAAATCATTGCAGTAGTCTTGTTGAGGAGGAAATTAGAATTTATACACCTGATTAACATGACGTTCATTAATTCTAAATTGCTGGAAAACAGATATCTTAAGATTTGTAATTGGTATATATTTTAGACTAGTTTAGGTTTAAGGTGGGAAATAGAATTTTTATAGGATGAATATAACGTTCATATTATCAAAATGGTCGTTAGAATTGTAATTAGTTATACATTTTTCGCTAGTTTAGGTTTCGGGAGGAAAATGGAAATTCCATATCGTTCAGGAATTCAAGATGGCTTTATAAAGACCGAAAGGTTTCTTAAAGTATATTATTATTATTTAATAATTAGTTATCTCTACTATGAAACAAACATGTTTATTTAAAGAACTATAAACAAACATTATTTCAGAAAACATATTTTACATCAAAACTTTCATAATTAGGAATGTTTTTCGAAGATTCAAAGTTGAAAAGAATTATGAAATAAAATCAAACTAAAAAAGTTTATCATATGAAAGAAAATATCATCCAATCCTATAATCAGACAGAAATCAACGACTTTCTAAGTGATTATGGAATGATGTTGATGTATTACTGGCAACAGTTCCTTTGTACCATTAAGGTATCCGACTCTGTTGGGAAACATGATTTAAAAAAGAGCGCATAAATGGATAATTTTCATCATATTTAGTGTCACTTAGATTAGAATATATGTATAAAATTGTTTTAAGGTATCCGAACACGTTCAGAGTACTTTTTGACAAAATAACATATTTAAACATATAAAGGCTTTTTTAGGATTCAATACCAATAAATACTAATATTTAATCAACAATATTTAAAATAAATTGCCGGAATTTCATAAAAATCACAATTATATGTGAAATTTTAGCAATATTTTTGTAAAACTTCAAGGCAATTAGAGAAAAAAGTAATAAACTTATACTAGTAAAAGAATTACCAAAACAATCTAGAGGCATTTATCTAGAGAATGTACTAAAATTTTAATGTTTTATTAAAATGTGAAAGTTTTAGAGATGATTGATTAAACGTTATAAGAAAAATAATGCCTTTATGAGACCATTATTTAAATAACATGCCCTAACTCAAATAATATATTCATACTATAAGAAATATTTTAGTACATTCTCTAGAAAATAGCATAAATATCAGGTACGAAAAGTTTTATAGAAATACTTGTGTAATATTTTGTGTGATCAGACTCGCCATGATAGATTTCGAACAATTTAAATGCCCACTTCTGGTAGATCAAAGACCCACTTCCGGTTTCTCTAATTTAATAAAATTGATTGTAACTTGGCCTCTAAGAAGCATAGAATCAAAACAAAGTATGTTTTGTAAAGCAAAATATAGATGTATTAAATAAAATAGAAAACAAAAACATCGGCATTGTCCGAATTTGGTCATTTTCAACGTGTTGGGATACCTTAAGGACATTTTGACAAATTTTTTTATTTAAATACAATATTTTGGCAAAAAATTAACTTAGAATAACTTTTTTTCAAAATGTTCTCCTTTTATAAAAAAATGCTTCTAAAATAATAATATTTTGCTTACATAAAGTAAAGACTTCTCTTGAGAGTCTGACCTATTTTTTTCGAAAAACTCATATTATTTTCAGAGTTAGAACCAATTGAAATAGTTATCGGTGTTTTTTTTCTTAAAATTTCTCTCCTATGCTGTCGTAAAACATGGATAAACCCACTTCTAAGATATACATTTCAAAAATTCTAGTTGAGCCTCTGTACAGAGGTATGAGCTATATACAGGCAAAATATTATTATAATAGAAGCATTTTTCACAAAAGGAGAATATTTTGAAAATTAGTCATTCTAAGTTAATTTTTTGTCAAAATATTGTACTTAAATATTTTTTATTGTAATAGTATTCTTAAAACAATTTTATGTTCATTTTCTAATCTAAGTGATATCATAGCCATAAATATTATCCATTTATACGCTTTTGCAAAATCACGGTTCCGAAAACGTAGTCGGATACCTTAAAGAGAAATCGCGTGGTGCACCAATAAATATTCGAAGAATAACAGGATTCTTTTTCTCTGCGGAAATAGTATGTTTGAGGTAAAGCCCGTTTCCCAATGTTAAATCTCGGGGATGACTAGAATGATGACTTCCGGTGATCTTATGTGACCAAATATGTGACATGCAGTCTTTATCTATAACATTTTATATTGAAATATCTGTATATGTATAATAAAATAAAATACTGTTTTGGAGAATTTGGTGCCAAATTCTTATTTAATTAACTGTTGAATTTTCGTCCAATACGTTTAAAATTTTGGTGACGTAGCAACTAAAGCTGGCTTGATGTATTTATTTGGAATTTTCATAAGAACCAAAATACAAATTTAATTTTTGAGTAATTGTTCTAAAAATAATTAGACTCTTACAGATTTCTGTTAATATTAAGACATATGAAGTGAAACGTCGGGGCTGATTCCACTTGCATACAAACAGTAGTGCAGCAATAGTGTCTAGGTTCACTATTAGATTCCCACAGATCTTAATATTTTCTTATAAATTAAATATTGCGTTTTCTCTCTATTAGTGTGATCTTATGTTCCTACCATATCTTGCGTACACTGTTAGTTTATTTTATTGAAATAATGTTTACTTTAAAAGTCACATGATTATTTATTAACGACACACTTAAAATCAAAGTGATGGCTACTGGTGGGAGACTACATGATTTTAAATCACATTAAAATACAACATCTGAGCTTAAAGCTTCGAAACGTCAACGTGAGGAATTTTAAGCCTTTAAAAATTTACATACACCAGGCGCTTTACATGGTGGATTTTTATTGGAACCAGGACTTGCAACCCCTATTCCACAGAAGCAACGTTGACTATGTGTGTGTCATTGGACTCAAACTCACAACAAAAACAAAGCTGATCAAAAACAGTGGCCATGATCATTCGCGACTATCGCAGTCATGAAAAAAATAACAGTAAATATTTTTTCACCAACTTTCATTGATTTCAAAAAAGTGTATAATATATATGAAGGCATTATCAGGTAACAGTAAATATTTTTTCACAAACTTTCATTGATTTCAAAAAAGTGTATAATATATATGAAGGCATTATCAGGGGAGTTATTATCTGACTCTGTATTCACGAATTCAATTATTTTGAACCCTGAACAAAAATTTCAAAAGATATCTAGTAAACTCATTAAAAAACTACGCTTTGTTTATATGCATAGCTGTATAGCCGAGATTCTTAATTTTTTTAAAAAAATTCCTGGAACATTTTGTCGTTAAAATTGTGACGGATTATTTTTCTTTTCGTACATTATAATGGATTTTTTAAAAATATATTATAAATGCAAACTCATAAAATATAATATTAGGAGAAGGAACTAATAACAGGGCCATAAAAATGCAAAAACCTCCACAAAATATGCAAGTAAAAATTTATTAATTGTGGTAAACCTTCCGCACAATTTACAAATTTGAGTGCTTATGGCGCATGTGCAGCGAGACAAAAAAACAACACACACCTTATTTTGTGTTTGATGTTTAATTTGGGAGGTAAAATTTTAATCATCGTCAATTCCCCTCCTTTTAAAAAAACGGTACTTACGTATTATCGCAACTTATTGGTTACATTATATGGAACGAAGCACATGGTTAACAATTCAGCGTTGCGACACATGGAAAAACGGGTTACCAACTTAGAGGTTATTAATAAAGTTGGCGATTGTTGCGATAATACGTAAGTATCAGAAAAACAATTAACATGATACAATAATATGCAAAAAATGCTTGCATACTTATTATACCATCGACGAATTTCATTAAATCAAAAGACATTGCCAAATGTGCGATAAGCAACCATAGCAGAAAACTGTTTCTATATATGTTCAAACACAATCATAACAATAATAGAGCGATAACAGAGTTTGGAGGTATTTTTTTAAATTGGAAATGTGTTTTGATTTGGCGAAATTAGTCGACGGTATAGTACTCAAGTACAAAAAAATGTACGCATTTTTATTTGCTTTACAAATGAAAATACAGAGAAAATAATATTCAGTAAACAGCAACTAAAATTACAAAAACATGTGAAGAAATCTATTTTTTTAAGAAATTTTCATTAAAACTGCTTGTAAATAATGCTAGATTAAAATAAAGAAAGTTCTTATCAATAAAAAAACATTGAAATTCGACGACATGTACAACTAATATTTACGTAATTTATTATAAGGATTTATTACACGAGGAAAAACAGGATCTAATTCATAATCAATAGAAAAGAAGAAGAAAGTTTATTATTTTTTTCCAGCAAGCTCTTGTGTGCGAGCTGTTTAAAAACTTTTCACACATCTTTAAGAGACTTAAGAATACTTGTTTAAAAATCTGTATTCTACGGTACCCATAATTTAAGTTCATAAAATCATGGATTATAGGAAAAATAATGAGTATTAAGATTAAAGAGAGGAGTTAACAATTTAAAAATGAAGTAACAATAAAACCACGAGCACTTAAAGTGCTTGTTTCTGTGTGCCGTTACTATTTCGCCATTGTCATCTCAAGGAATGAAAAAAATTCCATAAATTATTGATCAAAACTCTGAATAATTTCTAATTACACTTAAGATAGATACTTTTTTTGTTACTTTTGCCCCGTTTCTATCTATGTTCTCGATTAGTATCTTTGCTTTGGAAAAGTTTATGTTTTGGGACTGCCAACAATTTGTAAATACAGCTGAAAACAGCCATTTTCTGGAAGAAGGAAAATAAATGGAATGAAATAAAATTTGTTTCGTCTCAAGAAACCAAAATGTAGAAGTATTTTAAGAGGAGAAATACTTCTGAAAGGAAATTCAAATAGTTTTAACAAATAACGTAACAGATTTCAGTAAAAAACAAGTTCGGTTTAAGTAAAGTATTAAATGCACAGCAAACTTGGCGATTTTTTAAAATCGATAACGATTTTATTCTGGGCAAACTATTCTTGGTTAACCTTAACATCAGTAAGTGTTTTTAGTAACTTTTAAGGTAATTCAGGGATCTGTTTTAAAAATTGTCAAACTCGCCAACCTGCATTGTATGTTTCATTTTAACACCAAATATTTCCTTGTCTAATATAGGCCAAGGTAAAATAGTGTAAATACAGCGGAACTTTTTGAATAATGACTTTAAATTTTTTGAAACGGCTTCTTTAAACTAGAGATGAAAAAAATTTGACAGCGGTGACAATTTTCGAAAAACAATTGCTGAAGTAAGAAGACATTGTGTATCACTTGAAGGAATAAGAATACTTGGCTGGCTTTTCATCCACACGTTAAATAGAAAGAATACAATGAAGACTTAGCCAAGTGTGCATGATAATTATCTTAACAGAATTAAATTGACCTTGAAGTAGTATTTTTGAACTGTAATGCAAGACAGAATATTATTAGGTTCTGGTTTAAAATAGCAAAAAAATATATCTAATACAAATGCATTACTTGTTTCGTGTGAATACAAAAGAAAAATGTGATGGAAATGAGATTATTATTACATACAGTGAAATACGTTTAACGCTAAAACGCTTGAGACGAAATACCGGTTAACACGAAATAATACAATAGTACCGACAAACTATTATATATTTTTATGCACTAATTCTCTCTGAACGAAAACCGCTTAACAGGAAAAGATTTCCTTTCTGGGAATGAATAAAATACGGAAAACACCAGCTGCGTAGGCTAGATTCAAGAGGGGTGTAAGATAAAAGAGTGGTCGTTTCACATTTTCGTAGAAATGAGGCTAACTTGGCATTGAAATAGCCTCTGACACGAACCAATTTTGTTTATCTAAGCTACTTTCACTCTCTATCCGTACAAACGCCACACAAAAACATAATCTCTCAACAGTTGTCTTTGAAATTCGATGACGAGTACATCACAGTGAAAGAAAAATTTTGTTTGGTTCGCATCATTTTTTTCTAATTTAGTACAATTTTTTTGCAAAAGTAATGGCAGAAAGATCAGGGGAAAGAAATTTTTTTTTATTTCGCTTAAAATGAAGATGGGGCGTTATAAGGTTGCTGTTTAAAAGCAGTAGTATTGCTAGCTCTACTTGTTTAAAAGCAGTAGTATTGCTAGCTCTACTTGTGACGGGCTCACGCGTATTTTCTTTAACATGTCCTTTGGGTTCTTTGGGCCAGAATTCATGGAAACTCTTTTCCAACCAAATCCAAGAAGTGAAGTGTGAATGAAAGATGCAAATTAACAAGCTTTTAAATATCGGAACTTAGAGTAAGCGAGATGGCAATTTGTGGCAGTTGATGGCAAGTAGAGGAATGTTAATATAGTTCGTGGTTCAAGTTTGGATTAGGTTACGTGGTGGTGATTGGAAGTTATAAGTGATAAAGATATAGAGAACCAAGGTGCATACCAGTGCACTCAAGTAAATACAAGATTGCCTTTATGTTATTAGTGTGATTGATTCTTCAGACAGCAACAAGGTAGGATTGATTATTTAATATTATAATCAGTGATTGTATTAGAATTGAGTTTAGGCGATTCAGTTATTGATAGTGGTCCGAGTTAGGTTAAGTCGTTATTATCTATATATATTGTGTGTTGCGTATTTTGCCGTCGTAGAGATTCTCACATTAATTATTATAATTTAATTTTTTAGAAGTTTAAGATGAAAATCTTAATAAAGATATATTAAGATTGTGTATGCCTCTAGTTCTTCCGTTAATTCTACACCTCTAGCTCACGCTGATACTCCGAGAGATATTCTCCTAAGGGGGATATCAAATACTTTATCAACAATAAATAAAAAAAAAGCAAATTACGAAATGTTTGAACGGTTTTTATTAAATGCTTGCATATACACATATCTATGTAAGTAAAATGTACTCTAATAAACTTAATTTTGTTGCGTATATGTTTTTCTTGTAATATCCTTTAACATGAAAAAATATTTCAGTCTCCTCAGTTTCGTGTTAAACGATTTTCACTGTATTAAGATTTATTATTAAGTATTAGTTCTTTTGAAAGATTGGTTAAGATACAAAGGGCTAATTTTGAAAAGCAAAACTTTAATCCTAATAACGTGATATTGCACAGCGCACAAGAGATATTACATCAGGACTATTCTTCACCAGGAGAAGATGTCATCAACCTTGAATTCTTTGTACTTTGGGGTTCCGCAAGTAATCCACTATTTGCTTAACCATAACGCAAAAATCTTAGAATTTTTTTTATAAAAATCGAATTTTTAAAGGCAGTTTGCTTGTCAAAATAAGTATAAATAAATAATTTATAGATAAAATAAAATCTTAAATTTCGTAAAAGTCACGCGCTTCAAGCATGAATGGATAAATTAGAAGGCTTGCCAATGAAGGAGGAGGAACAACTTATCGACTTATCAACAGATTCGACATTGAAGTCTAAATTTATAAGCAGAAACAGCTGCTCAACTTTAAGATATCCAACTACCCTAAAATCATGATTTTTTTAAAAAAAATTGACAAATTTTCTTATGATTTGTTTGATATGCCGTCTCATTAGCTTTACAAATATACCAAATGTTTTATTTTCCATTCACTAGAACAAAAACTACAAGTGTTTTAGTAAAAGCAGATGCCATAACTTTACATAAGATGTCAAACTTTTTAAAATGCGTTTTACTCGAAATGTGTTTTTTTTCTCAAAAAGTTCAAACGAGGACAGCAACTGCTCAAAAAGTTTTGAAAATAATTTGCTGAAATTTTTTGTGTATGTTCTGAATAACAGTAGAAGAGTTTTGACCTTCAGATTCATCACAATCACTGTTTTATCACAAAATTTACGGTTCTTTAAGCGAATATAATCACCGTTTTTTTAAGCAATTTCAAATAATAGCTAAGATAAAAAATTCTAGTTTTTTGTAAAAAATTATAATAAGGTCATTTCAAAAAGGAATAGCAAAGTAATACATCAAAATTGAAAAGTTAAAAATTTGTTCATTTACTATTTGTACAGAGCGGGCCCCGTTTATGTAATTTTTTGTCAATTTTTACCCATTTTTCCTATTTTAGTAGTAATAATTTATTTTTCACATCTTAATTTTAGCCTTTTTTTCTTAAAATGTACTAAATAAATCTAAAAATCCCAAAAATATCCGTATCTCCATTTTTTAAAATAAAAGTTGTAACAAGTAGTGGAATACCTTAAGTTATAAGTTTGCGGAATACATAGCAGTTTCTCCCACAAGTTATAAGCATTTTAATGCCATTCTGAACAATGTATTGAATTTATAAAAATATTCCTCAATATACGTGGCAGCAAAAACAAAATATCGAAACAAATTAACGCAGAATATAAAATGCGACTGCATATGGCTTCAATAGACCTAAATTTTGACAGTATGTGATACAAATTGCAAATGAATATCCAGTTATTAAATATACTACAATGGTAGAGATGACACCTAGAGCACGAGTTAATGAGTAAACTACATCAAATTATGTTAATTTTGTTAAAAGATTTTAATAAAAATACAGTACTTTTTTAAAATTATCTTTACTTAAAGTATTAATAACAAGTTTATCTATTTTAAGTATTATTTTAAGGTATATCCTTCAAATGCCTTTTTTCGATGGCGTTTACCGGAAATTTCTTATAGTTTCAAATGTTCCACGAGTGGACAAAGTTTGAAGGCCACTGACCTAGAGCAGCCCTACTCAACCTGCGGCCCGCCGGGTTTTCTGAGTGACCCGCTCATAGCCCATTGAACTAAAAAATTCCCTTATTTAAGAGCAATTTATTAAAAATACTGAGGGAAATTCCATCAATCAAGCAATTTTGTTGTCGATGTCGTACGGGTACAAATTGCAAGATTTTTTTTCTATTTGTAACTGTAACGGTGAACAACGAATAACATTGAAGCATCGAACAGCTAGAGTAGTGACTGTTTTATGGGTAAAACGGGGTTTTAATTATAAACAAATGCTGATTTCAGTCTGAAAATTCAGTCAAAACTCTTCTTTGCTGCCATTCTGCTCCTGATAAATTAATATTTAAAATTAAAATAAGAGAGGCTTTGTCAAAAGAAAAAAAATCAAATATCAAACGGCATGGCAGCTTTGTTTGTATAGCAGTAGAATGTAAACTAGGAGCTTCACCATAGATGAAGGGGAACCTAAATTACTCTATAAACCGGTACAAAGTGCATAAAACCAAAAATATTTTTATGTGTGTTTGATAGAGATTAATATAGTACTAAAAGCCAAAAATGAGTTTCAGTTTTTTAACCCTTTATCGACCGGTGGTACTTATAAGTACCACTCACTTTAAAATCAGATAGAATAACCGTTTTTATGAATACTCTGACGATACTTGGCAGGAATATTCTTTGAAATCCACTCTTCCAAGATATATGGCAGCACGGGTTCTATGATGAGTATTTTAGCGGTGAAGGCGAATAGTTTTAAGCCGAAATTGCGTTTTCAGCGGATAGCGAAGATTGGCATTTTTGTTCAGGAAAAATAGTTAATGTCAAAAGGTAAGACTCTTAATTTTTTGGTATGTTAATAAAGACCTTAGAAAACGATTTGACTATTTACTTTAAGTGGACAGTGTGTGTAATTAGTTTTACAGTTGAATATCTTTAATTAATTAATTAGCTCTAACTAATTAAATTTCCCAAAGTTGAGTATTTTGTTTATGTATTTCCCTTAGTTTTTTTTTTTTTTTTCAATGTAGTGATTCAAAAAAAATTATTGCATTAAAAAAACTGCAGTAAATCATAATGCGGTCGATAAAGGGTTAAATCAATTTTCCGCATTTTAAGTGTCCAATATTGCCTTGGTCTTATAATATTCCCCCCATAAAGTCTCATATTGCAGCCCGCATAAAATATCTGTCATATGTATGCGCCCGACAAGAAAAAAGGTTGAGTACCCCTGACCTTACTTACTTATTTACTTAATGGGAGAATCGAGCTCACCCAAAGGGTTTCGAGCTGTATGTCATTCCCCCGAGAAGTTATTTTATTTGCATACTAAACGAAAGCATATACAAAAACGTCCCGAACCCGTTATCTAGAGCAATCAGTTCTTCCAGAAACAACCATGTGCACGTATGACCATACGTATACCGTGGTTAGATGCTGAAGCATGTAAAGTGCCCATGCAATGGTTCTCAACATGTTTGTAAGGAACCGCTGCCTGCACCTGGCAACAGGTCGAACGAGAGACGATATAAAGAGAAGGATCTGGCAAGGACAGAGGAGAAAAGGTCGGAACGGGGGAGAGAGGGAGAGCGGTGGCGAAGAAAACCGGGGTTGTAAAAAAGTAGAGACGGCTGAACGATGTATCGTAATCTTGTAACATCTCAATATATTCTTTATTTTAAGAAATGTCCCATAGAAGGTGTGGAATAAACAGTGGGACAAAACCCTGTCTGCAATTATTTTCAATTCACAATGCGAACACGATCAGAAAAGAACCCACAAGTTTACACTGGTGTCAGAAGTGCGATGCAATGGAGCAGAATTTAAATGAATAAAATATTTCAAATTGATCGGTGTTCGTACTACATAATTGTGAACAAGGTTCTAGTGGGCATTCGGTTTGAAAGGAAATTTTTAACAAGGAAATAGAATCCTGCAGTGTATTTTCAAGTTGATGACCACGTGGATCCCGGGAAATGCCCTGCAGCAGTTTCAAGTGAAAAAAACAAGACCTTCATATGGAGTTTTACCATCACCTGCCGAGTTGGGCTATGAACGAACAGATGTCGTATTTTTCTTCATTTTCTGATGAATGGAGCCGTGATCTGAAAACAACGAAGGAAATCCCAGTAGTGTTCAAGTACAGAAACAGCGTTCATGTCGAGGTAAGTGGCTATTGTTCCCTAAGTTAAAATATTGTGTGAATATTTAAAAGAGTAATGGGATGTGCAGTCATATTTAATTGGTTTTTTTAAAAATAAAATAGAAAAAGCAGATATATCTGAAAAAAAGAAAATTTCATTGGTTTATTGCAATATTCTATGTTGTTGGATTATTGTGTAGATGAAATAAGAAAATTGTGTACTTATTTTACCTGGAAATGATAGGGTATCATTTTAAATGTTGTAAAATATGGTATTTAGAGTTATAGTGTTAAACTATAATTTCTTTTTTATCATCATTCTTTACTGTTTTGAAGTTGTCTCAAAAATTAAAATCTGGGTATAGAAAGTGTTTTGCATAACAATTCAGTTTGCAGAACTCAAAAAAAAAATTAGATTAATTTATCTTGAAATAATGGTTGCGAAAAATGTATGTTTGAGTGGGTGAAAAATATCCATTAAAAAATGTGTATATGTATTTCAAGTAGACGGACTTCCTGTTAAAATGTTGTAAATAAGAGATTTTGTAGGTTATTTATGACTCAGAATGTGGCATGTTTTTTTTTTTAATATTATATGATAGTTTTTCATTTTAAGTAAAAGTGTTGCAATTTGTCAGTTAGTTGATAGTTTAATGCAATCTGAGGTTATTTCCTTTGCTCGTAATTTAGGATGTATATGTATATTGGTTTTTTGTTTCCTGCATAAGATTCTTCTTTTAATTAAAAAAAAAGAAATTAAGAGTAGATTTATGATTTGAGAAATAATTCTATGGTAATGTAGCTAAAGAGTATGTTGTTAATTGTGTTTTTTTTATTTTGAAAAAGGTTCTGCGTTCTGATTAGTAACAAATAACTGTGTCTCATATAAGTTTTATTGTAAACATATTTCGTATTGTGTTTCTGGAATTTGAGTACTCTTAGAAAAAACGAGTAGAATTTTTCTTGCTTGTTAAATATATAGTACTAGGTCATTTAAGTGTTTGTAGTTAAATTTGTCAGAAGGTAATTTGGCATTAGGTTTAGCTTTATTAAAAATGGCATTTCTCATTAGAAGTAAGAAAGTTGACTTAATTCAATTAGCGCGGAACTTAGATGAGTCACCTGATCCCTCTATGTCTAAAATTGTTTTAAGGGAGGATTTAATAATCTCTAGTAAATATTACAAGGAGGAAGAGGCAAAAAGAGTTATTGGAAATTATTACTGCCGAAAGATTAGAGACAGAACAGCAGCAAAAACTAAAACGACAAGAACAATTATCAATTGAAAAATTACGCTTGGAAATAGAATTATCTAGGAACGCTAATCAGAGTGCTACTCAAAATAATGGTCAAGCCTCACGTGTGAGATCTTTAGATGAAAGAGTTAAAATGGTTAGGCTCTTAACTGTAAAGGTACCCAATAAATCAGACGGGTGAGACTATTTCTTTTCTAGTCTTGAAAAGGCTTTCGCTAGTGAAATGGTCAGCGACGAGTTAAAACCGAAGGTTTTGTTATGCATGTTAGGAGACAAAGTGTCAAACTTATTAGTTAACCTAGGCGAAGAAGAATTAAAAGGTTACGAGTCTTTAAAACAGGTTGTACTCAAGGAGTATGAACCATCACCCCAAAAATATGTTTAGAAAATTTTAGAAAGGCCAAACGTAGCTCTGACGAAACTTTCTCTCAGTTCGCGTCCCGTTTAACATCGATGTGGTTATACTACTGTAAGTTAAGAGGTGCGAATGATTTTGAGTCAGTTAATCAACTGATCGTAGCAGATAAAATGTTTGAAATGTTGGATTCTGAGATGGCGACCCATATTGGTGTGCTCCAAGGGGAAGAATGGTACAAACCCAGAGACTTGGGCAAACAATGTGATATATTTTACGCTTCCAAAGGGAAATCCTACGATGAACCTAAGAGAGCTAAATGGAATGATAGTGAAAAGAGAAGTTTTAATGGTAGTGGGGGTAAACAGCCATTTGGGGAGAAAAAGTCAGATAATTTTTCTTCTAGGAAAAACTTTGATAAGGGTCAAGTAACTGAAATTAAAAAATTCGCTTGTTTCACCTGTGGATCAGATAAACATTTTAAGAGGGATTGTCCGAAAAACAAAGAGGTAGATAATAAAAGACTTAATGTGAATAAGGTGTCAACGGAAGGGACAGAATTGGAAGATGGAACGGTCACTGCTAGAGTTGATTTGCTAGGTAAAGTCATTCCTAGGGGGCTATTGAAGACAAATTAAGTAAATTAGTGAAAACATCTATCAGTGTAGATGGGAAATTAGTCCATGCGTTAGTGGATTCTGGTACGGAAATTACTGTTATCAAAAAGACTTAGTTCCAGGAATCTCGGTTGAAGGAGCTTCCACGATTTATTTGAAAGGTATTTTCGGTCCAGCGGTTAAATGTCCTTTAGTATATGTTCCAATTGGTCTTGCTACCGGTGGCCAGGTTAATGTGGTGCACCAGCAAATGTTATGTGCTTTGGCAGAAGTTTTGGTAGAAGACGTGTTGCTTCCACCAGATGTTTTGGATATGTTGGGAGGAGCCCAGAGTGAAGAGAATTCACTGGCTCAAAGCTCTCAGGACCTGAGGGTTGACTCAGGAAATGTAGATGAAACCGAGGTTTCATCGGGTATTCTGCCAGAGAAAGCACAGGAGCACATTGAGGATTCTCAAAGGAATATTACTTCTTGTCGGAATGAAGTGGGAACATTGGGTACTAAGGATGAGGAGGTGACCGCTGAGATGGATAAAGGAATCATGGTGGCTGATAGTTTTCGTTCCGAACAGGAGGGTTGTGCCGAGTTAGCACTGGTTTGGAAGCATGCTAAGGAAGGCAAAGGAAACTACTATGAAGTAGATGGGTATCTATTTCATAGAGATAAAATACTCGGGGAGAGTATTGGGCAACTGGTAATTCCGAAGTGCAGAAGAACTGAGGTGTTGAGACTAGCGCATACTTCAGTGTTCAGTAGTCACATGGGTCCCAAGAAGACGCTTGAACGAATCAAGTATTCTTTATTTTGGGAGGGTCTAAGTTCCAATGTGAAGAAATTTTGTGAATCATGTAAAGAGTGTCAGCTCACTCGATCGGTTAGAATTAAAGACCGATCACTCATTACACCTATGGCAAGGCCTGAATTGCCATTTCAGGTGGTGAATATGGATCTGATAGGTCCAATTGATCCGCCAAGCTCAAAGGGACATACGTATATTTTATGTCTGGTTGATCAGCACACTAGGTGGGGCGAGGCTATACCGGTGACTAGTCTCAGGGTGAAAGTAACCTGTGAAACTTTGTTAAGCATATTTTCGAAAACCGAGATTTATCTTTTGTTGAAAAGGGAAGGTTTTGTAGAAAAGAATAGCGCAGTATCGTGGGTCACGGTACTGGATTTGTGGAAGTGGTATTTTTGTCGTTGTCTCACGAAGAATTATGCCGCGTGCGTTATGTCGTTTGGAATTTACATGACTAAAGAAATGAGATTTAAGACTGCATGCACTTCTTATGGATGTAATTTAACGGCTCAAATTTTAAGAATGTTAGAGCAGTTTGTTGTATCTCGAATAGTCGATATAGACATTCTGATGCAAATTTGGAAAAATCGTGTAAAGCAAAGTAACTGTGTATTAGAATGGGTGAGATGGGTTGGGTCGGAAATCATACCGGCCAAAGGCAAATTAGAGCCGTAGGAAAGTTTTTACTGTGTACTTAATATGGATTTAGTGAACTCATTGAGCATTCATTCATGAGTTAATGAAATAAACATTGTCTAGATTAAGATAAAAACTGTAATGTATATATTTAGTGTTTTTTTGTATAATGTGTTTTCTATGTTTCTGTTTGCAATCCCATTACAGTTTAGATCTTTCTGGGAACATAGGGGTCAATTGGGTGAACTATTAATATTATTTCATGTGTTTGTTTTTAAGGAACTTTGACTGGAACAATCATCAAGACTTTTAACTGTTGCAATTATTGTGTGTTCTGTTTGTGGATTTTCTGTTTCACGGTTTGTGAATTTTCTGTTCCTGGTGTCTGAAATGGTAAAATCAGCCACAAGGGGCAAATTTTACTCTTAGGTGGGGCGTGTAAGGAACCGCTGCCTGCACCTGGCAACAGGTCGAACGAGAGACGATATAAATAGAAGGATCTGGCAAGGACAGAGGAGAAAAGGTCGGAACGGGGGAGAGAGGGAGAGCGGTGGCGAAGAAAACCGGGGTTGTAAAAAAGTAGAGACGGCTGAACGATGTATCGTAATCTTGTAACATCTCAATATATTCTTTATTTTAAGAAATGTCCCATAGAAGGTGTGGAATAAGCAGTGGGACAAAACCCTGTCTGCAATTATTTTCAATTCACAATGCGAACACGATCAGAAAAGAACCCACAAGTTTACAATGTTGTTATTAGCAAAAAAATGCGAAAAAAGATGATTTATTTATCAAATTTCGAAAAAGGGCAAATCATTTCGGCTCAGATTTTAGAAACACCGATTTCAAAAAAGGTTCGTTCTGTGTTGTTCATGTGCTGCTGTTGTGAGTACTTATCAAAAGGGATGCATGGATAATGAAACAAGACACCGGACTGCGGTTTGTCCACCACAGCGCATTGTTCGACATGACTGAAAGGCTTAAATGGCTAATATCACCAACAGCTACAATAATACCAACCAAGCCTTTATATATGTGACTTCCTCTTTCGCCACAGTATAAAAAAATAAATAAGAATTAAAGAAATGAATAATGTAAGGTAAAAGAATACGATGATTGAAACTATTATTGGCGATTAATAATACATTCAAAAACTCACAATTAAATCTAATGATCAATAATTTTAGAAATTTCATACGTTTTTCGTTTATGTTTAAAGAAAATATTTTGAAGCCTTATGAAACTTTTTTTATTTTCTTAATTTTGAGGGTGGATATAAATAAAAAAAATATTTTGATTAAATAAACATTGCTCCCCCCTACAATGTCAAACTTTTGAGTTACACATGTATCAAGTGTTTCACAATTTTTTTCTCGGTCCATATTGCAATATTTCTTATTCATTAATAAATAATCTTCACATAAAGAAACCATAACTTATTTTTCGTAATATTTCGCTTTACAAAACCTGAAATTTTTTTAAATAACACATTAAATTTTTTTGAAAAAAAATAGCCTTTTAAAATTTTGTGCATATGTATTAGTTCTGAAAAATTACAGAATTCATTTTAATGTTCGACTTTTTATTTTTTATTTTAACAACAAATCGCACCCTCCCCCCAGAAAAGCCACTGCAAACGTTTTTATGATGTGAATTTTTTTAAACAAGACATATTCTGAATATGTATCACAATTCGAATTTAAATCAATTTTAGATCGAAGCAGTGTTTTCTTTCGTCATCCGTTTTAAATTAAGCAAGAAACTTTCAATAGCAAAGGCTATCTATCCCAGCACACATTTAGGTAATGTTTTTGTCCCTATTACAGAGATTTGATCTCCTTCGTTAAGATTTCGAATGATAAAACGATGCTGCTTATTCTTCTCCTCGCTCGAATCACGTAGCCCAGTCACGACTAAGAAGATCCAATAACATCTCGTATCTACCTCGAGTTCACTCCTGCTCCTAGAGGTAAAAAACTGCCTAGATAAGATTCAGTAGATTTGATTCAATCAATAAGATCCAATCAATGCATTTCTTCCTCATCCCATTTCACATCGTAGAAACGAAAGCACTTTACCGTTCCAAGATTCGTTCATAAAACAAAAACCGAGATCGGTAAAGCTAGCACTTCCATTCGAGCTTCATCCACTCAACTAGATGACGTCATCATGTCAGCTGGTCCATCGATCATGACGTCGTCGGCTACGTCACCCATTGCGCAAGCTCCGAATGGTAATATAGCTAGGGAGTACGGTGAAGCTATTAATAGAGTATCCCTGCGCGGATGCGGTACAATGAAGCGATGGCGGTTCAGGAAAATTCAGCGTCTCCATTCAAGATTCTTTTTGGGGGATGCATACACACATTGTGGAATGCGATTTAATTATGCGACTCTGACTGGAGTTCTTTTTCTTATGCGTTCGGTTTTCTTTTTTCGATGGAAACCCTTCCACAGTCGATGCCTTTTTCTTCTTTTTCTTTCGTGGGTTACCTTCAATGCATTTTAAAGGCCACATTATGCTTTAATGGAGGTATTTAATGAGTTTTAAAAGCAATGCAAAAGAAATGCATTTGCTTTGGGTTCTTAATTTGTATTTTAAACGGAAATCCCACGAATGGTTTTTTTGTTGCAATTATTTATTGTTGATTAGATATTCTTTTGTTTAAAAAGAAATATTGCTTATATATATATTTTTTTTACCAGGATTGTAATTTCGATGCATTATCTTTTAACTAATGCTGCCACACCGTCTACATTGCCAGTTCTCGATAATAGCTCATAGTTTTTAGGCCTTTGGCATCTAATTTTTAACAGGCAATTTTTTGGTTTTTAAGAAAAATTTTTAGGTCCTTGAAGCAAAATTTTTTTTTGTCTCAAATAACACACACAAATCCCTTTTTTAAAGATAATTGTCTTCACTAAAGAATGCTCCCAAGAATATGTTTGTAGCAATTTTGAAAAGGGTTGATGAATTTATTGCACAGAACTTGCATTACTAACTTAATAATTTGTGTGATTAGCAACCTAGGTAAATTCTTTTCAATTTATGACTCAATTTTAACAAGCTTTTTAGATGATTTCTATACAAATTTAAATTATTATGCACTTGCATTTTTGTCGAAAAGATGACTTTTACTGTTATGAGGTTTTTCTAGACTAAATAGTTCTTAAGGCTGTTTTCGGTAAATTACGAGAGCTTGAACTAATCGCGAAGCACATTTTCAGACAGAACAAATGCCTTAATTTCTTTACAAATTTTCAACAACCTCTGTTAACAATATAGTGTTTTTAAAAATGCCAAAATATTCCATGAATACTTTCTTTTTCGGTTTAATACGTGAAGGCATAGTCCATTTAACATTACGGTATAGGAGAAAAAACACGAAAACACATTTTATACCAGAAAAAACGAATCAACTCTGTTAAAAATGGGAAGTATATTAAAAAATTCTGCTCTCTAAAGGATAGTGAAGCCAGAATACCATATAAATGTTTTATTTCTTTTATAACTGAAAAAATGTTCCAAATCCGGGTCCTATTCTTTAACATTAACTGAAAACAGCCTTAATAAACTTTACTAGAGAGACTAAAATGACTTGAATAATATATATGAAAGTAACATAGAGATTTTAGAAACTTAAAAGGAGGGATGCTGCAGTATTATAAATAATTCTGTCAGAGAAAAGTTTTTAAATTCCTATAAAAGTGGGATTTAATTAGTTTTAAGGTTACCTAATCTTTCCCTTTTCTGTTTATAACACAGTACGAAATCCCATGAAAAATACTGGATATATAAATAAAGATAACATAATAGTAAATTGATAATAAGCTAATATATAGATGATGTTCGGTACTCTTATTTTCATCAAAAATATCCTCTTTAAAAATAATGTGGGTTTTCGCATTTTAAATACAAAAGGGTATGAAAGCCTCAACAATTAGAATATGCCTGCAGTTCAAGGTATCTAGAATTACAGGACGTTCATTTAAATTTTAAAGCATTGAGATTCCTCAAAAACATTACATTAAATACTTTCAAAATTAGATTAAATAGACGCAATTAATTAAAAAAAATCGAGTATAACAAATACAGTATTAGAAATATACAATAATACAAAATAAATAATTAAAAAAGCACTAGCAGCGATTTGAAAAGGAAAATTTTGCATTTTTTAAACAAATGTGACTGATAGCGATTCATTCACTCAATTTAAAGCATAGGAAAAAAATGTCGCTACTGTTCTTTAAAAAATACGCAATTTCAAGAATGTCAATACGGATCAAAAATATATAAATGAGCTAAATTCATGTGACTTCATAGTCACATGATAATTACAATCACGTGTTTCCAGCCAATCAGCTTATAAATTCATGTGACGTCATAATCACGTCGTGATAAAAGCAATTACGTGTGTTTCCAGCCAATCATTTCGTTGTTGCCAGCTTTTGCTTTCCACAGAAACTTTCTTTTGGAAACTACACATTTCTCAACAATAACAAGGCACATAGTTAAACAAAATACACTTGATTTAATAATATGTTTTAAAACAAGATTTTTTTTAAAAAATTTTTTTGAAAACCTTATTTTAAAGAATTCTAATACTTGAATATCTTTACGAGAAAGAAGCAAATTTGAAACTTTTTCTAAACTTTGCAAGCAGAAAAACACGTACAAGTTGAATGCCAGTTTTGATTTCGATTAAGAACACGTGACCATCATAAAAACATAAACTTGGAAACCTTTAATTAAAAAAATTATACTTTTAAATTAAAAAAAAAAACTCACTAGAATCACCAAAGGCAAATCGACCAAAAAGCTTCGCTCTTGCTTACAGATTTATAATTAAGTATAAAACTAATTACACATTATACAAATTAATAATTCACGTAATATTTTTTATTTAAAAGTAACAAAAACTCCTCATGTGTTTCATCGGGTATAATTTATGGTTTTTGGATTTATATAGTATAGATGTAGGTTTTAAGAATGCTTTAAGATATTTGAAACAGAGAGATTTTTTAAAATTATGGTAAGCATTTATATGAAACACATTTCTACATTTTCGCAATTTTTCCTTAACGATAAAAAAAAATTTGAAACTCCAACTTTAAGAACTTAAACTTTAGAACCCCAATATATCCTTTCAAGGTTATCGTAAAATCGAGGAAAAGGTACATTCCTTTTCTACAACTACAGAGGTCTTAACCCGCTGTCACTCGCGCATGTTTTTGCTACCGTCGTTACTCGCGGGGTGTAGAGAACACCCCCAACTTTTAACACGTGTATTTAATTATGAAAATAAAATCAAGTCATTATGATACATATTTATAAAGTACAAGGTGTTTTTTGTATTATACAAATAAAATTATTAAATTTATTGCATACAAATGAGATTTTAACATTAATTTAAACTAAATATACACAATTTTCATTTTAAAACACATAATTTTATATTTTTTCACAAACCAGTAAAACGTATATACCAGTAATAAATATACTTTATAATTAACGAGATAATGATTGTAGAAAGTAGAAAAATAATATTTTAATCATTTTCCAAACATTCAGAGCAGACTGTATGCATATATGCTCAACTTCTCGCGGGAGTTCTCAGCCCCCCCTCGATATAATTTTGAAGGTAATTACATTTCAATCGTTCGAGAAAGAAGGATTGCATCAGGCCTGAAGGTTTAATGACCTAAAATGTGCAGCTACAGAAAAAATTGTAGTTCTACGCATTCTTTTTAGAATCCTGGGAGGATTTTCTTGTTGCTGGGGTGTACAGAACACCTCACGCGAGTGTGTGTGTGTGTGATCGCGGGTTAAATTTCGTGGAAGTAGAGAGAAAGAGAGAGTGATGAAGTTAGAATTATTTTAAATCCCGAATTATCTGTAAGGGAATAGATTCTAATTTATTAATGGAAATTGTGTTGTTGTTTCTTATCCCACTTGATCGACAGAAACATCTAGATCAAGTCCAGAAACCTGTACGATTTTAAACAATGAAGAGCTGTAGCAGGACTTGGGAGTAGCGCTGTCTCTTATTACAACTAATAAAGCCAAAGTGAGGGCAGGAGCGGCTTGCGTTAAGGAAGGTAAACTGTAAGACTGGCCACATGCGGTTGAGTTCGAGTATGTCCATTGCTAAGCCTAGCAAGAATAGCTTCATTTCGCCCACTGCTTGTTTCAATCAAAGCAGCACCAGGGCGATTTTCTTCATACCTCTGATGTACGGGGGCCTGAATCCAAGAGGATCTAATATCTTGTTTGACCCGGGTAGCAATTTCTGAAAAAGTAAGGCAGCTTCCATGTGTAGAATCCTTACAGCTGCCCTCACGGATCAGACCATCTGCAATCTCATTCCCGCAGATATTCACGTGGGACGGTACCCAATGAAAAAAGATCTTAATATCAGCACTCAAGTAATTTAAAAGCTTGACAAAATACTCGTTGTCGTTCTGTCCCCCATGCCTCCCCCATTCAGGCAGATGCTGAATAGAACTTCGGTTGCCACTCATTATCCAAATATCTATATTGACACTCTCAGTAATGCAAAAATTCAAAACCTCCTCAATAGCCAAAAGTTCTGCCCAAAATACTGAGTAGTAGTCAGGATTTTTCGTACATATCCTAATTCCATTCTTGGTTTTTGGTGAAAACTCCAAATTTCGTTGATTGGAAATTGTCATAAGACATCAAATACACGCCTTCTAAACCAGTCGAAATTAGAAGGAAAATCAATAAGAAATTTTAGATATCAGGGGGGAGTACTTTTGAAAGTTTAAGTTACTTAAGCTAAGATTGAATTAATATTTTTAAAAACACCATAAGTTTGATAAAAGGAAGAAAAAAGAGTCACTCTAATATTTTATTCGAAAAAGCACTTAATAAACAACCACAAGAAAAAAAAACATAATCATGAATCAAGTACATAAATAGAATATTTGGGAAGGAAGATATATTTAGAAATGAAGAGGCAATTCAAATTAAGAATAAAGTGGGCGAGGGATTTAATTTTGAGGGGGCGTATTGTTACGATTTCAGGGTGCTTCTGTTTGATTACCTTGAAAATCTTTAAAACAGATTTTTCCACCTTTCTAAAATTGAAAATCCCTTCACATTTAGAAATAGGAGTTTACAACCAAGACTAAATGCGAATTTATTTTCCGGAAATAATTCCCGCAAAATCTCGAAAATGCACTTTCCAACAATCGATTAAAAATATGTGAAATAAATAGCAAAAGATAAAAATATCACATTAAATTCGAGAAAAGAAAGCCACAGCAGGGGGGAATATCTTTAGGAGTAAAGGGGAAATTGAAATTAAAATTAAAGTGAGAAAATTGATTCGAGAATGTGTAAGAGGGATTCATATTACTAGTCATTTCCGTAAAAATTAATGTAACCCTTTTGCGAATATGCACCGGAATAGGCGATAAAAATTTTACTTCCAAAATAAAATTTTTTATTTCGGTCTTAATTCAAAGCCGAAAGCAGTAACAAAAAATGGAACGAGCTAAAAAAAGCTATTTTTTTTATTCGGTGCAGCATTAGAAAAGACATTCAATTATTCAAGGGACTTGAAGGAATGGGTTCTATTCCTTTATTTGATCTGGAATTGAAATCCGTTCTGATTTATGGAGGAATAAAAGACCCGATGGTGCTGAAGGGTTTTTGGCGATTGGGGGAGGAGGAAAAATGAATTTTTCAAGGTATACGTACATACATTATGCGGCGAGTAGGTCGAAACGTATCGCTATTTCATACGCCATTTTGGCGACAGCTTTTCTTCTTCTGTAATTATACTTTCGATTTAGTAACGGTAAAAAGGTTTGAACGTTAAAAAGATTTGCAGTTTGGTTATGTACAAATTTTTGATCGTGTACTTCGAAGTGAAAGGAAAAAAAGTAGCATTATGTATTTTGATTATTATTATTAATTTTTTCCCAATGGGACTGCGTTTGAGCAACTTAGCCTTTGAAACACGCAAGTTCCCCCAAACAAGAGACATTTCATGGTGGCACCATCGAGTGGCGGCCTCGTTACCAAATTTGGACGCTCGAATTGATTTTTTTCATTCAAGTTCTTGTCGGTTGCTAAACATTGCCGAGATTTTATTTTCCCGAGTGTACCAGAGCCAAATTGATACTCAAGGGATCTTTTATATGCCACATAATCATATGACATGCACGCCTACGAGTTATTCAGAAAATCTATTGACTCCAGCCGGGGTCGAACCCTCAACCTTACACATACGAAGAGAACACTCAACCTCTAAGCCACCGGAGCCAACTTATTGATTATTATTTCCTGTTTGAGAAAAATGTGAATTGTTTGACTGTTTATTAATCAACATTGTAATTAGAAGCAGCGTGAGGGTTACAAGAGACATAATTTTCATAATTTTCAGTTACTATTAAGTGAGGAAGATGGCGCCTGAACTAGTACCCCATTCTTCACACTTCCATACTACGTCAACGTGGGGATTTGCTCACTTAAGATTCCACAAATGGTACACTTGCTACTTCTCTATACATAACAATTATTTGCAACTATTTTTTATTTTTACAAAATCACTTAATTTCAATAATCTCAAACTTAAGCGTGTTACTTAAATCAAGCAGTAAATTTAAAAATAAAACGTTTTTTTTGTAATACATTGATGGATTAAATGTTCGAAATATGTAAGTTCGAAACAGTATGTAATTTTTTTCGAGAGTCAAAGCTATCCGACATTATCTTCTCAAACCAACTCAAACTACATTTATCTTCCGACATTATCTTCTAAAAGCGACATTATCTTCTTAAACTGTGTTAATCTTCCGACATTATCTTCCAAAACCGACTCAATTTACGTTAATCTTCCGACATTATCTTCTCAAACCGACTCAATTTACGTTAATCTTTCGACATTATCTTCTCAAACCGACTCAGACTACGTTAATCTTCCAACATTATCTTCCAAACCGACTCAATCTACGTTAATCTTCCGATATTATCTTCTCAAACCGACTCAAACTACGTTAATCTTAACAAAACTAGCAAAGGTTTTTGCTTAACTTGTGACTTTAATAAATAGTACGGCTAAATAAGACGATGTCAGTGAAGAAATCAATGCGAAATGTATGATCACAGTTTATAACGATGTAATGACAAGTGTCAATTTCCCACAGTTCAAAAATATATGCAAGTCATCACTTAACCAAGTGATTTGGATTTTTTTTTTATTTTTCCCGGCACACAGATATGAATCTGTACCTCCTTCACCTCGTGCCCGCTTGCCGTTGAGTTTCAGAACACCCTGTATATATTACTCGTAATAAACATTTGAATTGTATATAAATATATATAATAAAATAATTATCCTGATTCCTAAACTGTGAATCAACACTGAATAAGGAATTGTTTCATAATTGGAACGAGATAATAACAGAATTCTCCAAATTTCATTTGTAGCCAATGGAAATTAAATATCTTGGAATAGTATATTGTTTTTAAAATTTTTCAAAGAGTAATACAGACCTGAACTACGACCACAGCAGGTATTAAAAAATCAAATGTAATCGCAATTACCTGAAAAAATCGTGAGAATTTCAATTTTGTTTATAAAACTTTTAAGACTTCTTTTTACTTTAAAAATATTACAGTTTAAAAACTCAAATGCATGAAAATATGGACACAAAAATAATTTTTCAAGTGCAATAAATCTGTTCTACAAAATAGTTTAAATTATTATTATTTACTTACTCTTGTAGTAATTTATATTGGATAGAATCAAATGTAATAAAAAATTAATTAGGATACTTAGACTCTATGGTTTGGTAACATTCGACAATTAAAAGTTTATTTACACAACAAAAATTTATGTACCAATATGCAATGCAGTAAATGGTACACTATGGTACAGGACTAATATGATATATTTCTAAAGAAGCGACAAAAGAACGATCAAACACTTATCCACTAATATTTTCGATAAGATCACTCCTAGGGGGTTATGTGAAATAAGAGTCACTTGCTCCGCGCCAAACACAGAACTATGCCAACTGAGGGAAGTAAAAATCTATTAACGTTGTACTTTAAAGCAACACAAGGGCTATTGGTGACGGACCTCGTAATTTTGATCCAACAGTGATCGATTCGGTCACAGTCTCAAGGTTTTGCGACTGAGCAAAAGAGCATTTATTTGCATCGCACTACAAAGAAGCCACAGGGCTATTAGAGGAAGATGGTCCTCGAACTTTTGCGCCGCGGTCAAATGATGAGGATGACATCTAAGCTCGAACCCTCTCAAAACTTCCACACCACACCAACAGGAGGACTTCGAGTATCGACGTATTTAGCGTGCATCAGGCCCTCTATCTTCAAGGACACTCCTGACCCACTGGCTACGAGCTCTTGACCATGGCCACTTGGCTACCACGCCCTGGTGTCTACAAGAAGTAAGATTCGCGCCAAACGCAGAACTAGGCCAACGCGAAATACACCAACTTGCAACACACAAAGCAAAATGCTCGTTTTTTACGGAATATTGTTTTATTTCAATACTATAAAAGTTCGATTTAGAATAAGAAATCATTTCCTAATTTTAAAGGATGTTTCAAAAGAGCTGTTGTTAATGTCTCCTGTTTGACGGTGTCAGATCGAGGTCCAAGAAATTCATCTCCGCAAAGGGCTAGATGTACGCCTGTCGTTGGCCGCAACTTTGAGCACCATACAGGTGACAATACGATTTAGCTCGGTTCCATCCCAATTTTAAGAGAGAAAACCCTGAGGACGGTCAGGGGCCTCTCACCTTTCTTCCCTTTCCACTAACCTTATCGAGACAATTTGCGGCTCGACGGTTATTTGGAATACTTCCCTGCCGCAAGGGGATTATATATTTTCAAGCATCCATGCATGCTCTGGGATTCGAACACAGGACAGCAATCAGCGTCACTAACCACTGTACCGGATAAGTGGTTACTAAATTAGGAGGAATATAATGCCAGCAATGTGAATGAGTGAATATTAAGATCGTACTGTTCAGCTACACGAGGGCTTTTTGCGACGGACCACGTAATTTTGAACCATGGTCAAGTTAAGTGTTCAATACCTTAGCTGGCATCCCCTTCTCTTAACTACCACACCACACCAGCGGGAGGACGTTTGAGCTCTCGACAGATTTAACGTGCATCGTTCCTCGAACTCATGACCCTTAACCAACCACTGCTACCGCGGCCCCCGCTAGCAATGAGAAAGATGTACGACTAAAAAAATCCTTTATTATTTATTTATATATATATATATATATATATATATATATATATATATATATATATATATATATAACATACATTTCCCCATCAATTTTAAAAATGAACTCTCTTCCTTATTTCGCACTTCCTACATATTTTTTCATTTACAATTATTTATTATGATTCTTTTTTATTTTAAGCACTTTTTACTATCGCGTACTTTTTTTTTATTACGAAATGCATTGATATTCATTGAAAAACTACATTTCCCAGTTTGCTTTTTATAGAACATTATCAAATTATCAAGGATAACTCTTTTTTAAACATAAATTTCTAGACCGTTTTTAAGAAATTATTTTACCTCCAGAATACGACGTATTTCCGAAATTGCACCTTAAGGGGACTTGGCACCCTTTGAGCAAACTTCTTTATTTACGTATTTAAAAATTATATTTTAACATTTTATACAATGTTTCTATTCAAGAAAATGTTACCAGATGAAAATTTTCATATATTATTCACACAATTTTAAAAATTTAAATTTTTTGAAGAAAATTGGGAAAATTTTAAAATCCTACTCCTTTTGTAAAAATTAATTTTTTGACCTGAAATTTTTATAATACTCTTATGGATGATCTAAACAACTTTGGGGATCGATTTTAGAATAACTTCATTTGTTTTGGAGAAAAAAAATAAAACGTTGATATACAGGCTAAAAATCAACGAAAAAGCCAACATGTCTTACATTTTATTTTTTTTTTTTAAAAAGTATTCAGTTTATAGCAAAACGGATCCCTAATTTTATTACATGCTTTATTTTTAACAAGCAGGAAAAAAAATTGAAGTGATTGGTAAATAATTGTCGAAGGAGTAGCATTTTGAATGCACTAAGGTTTCGAAAAACACAAACTGAGAAAAACCACTTTAAAGTTTATAATTCTGAAAAAATAATTATTATAAGCTTAATTAAACTTAAAATACCACTTTAAGATATTACTTATACGTTTTTCTTTAAAATAATTGCATTTTCATATGTTTTCAACCCACACATTTTTATAAATGATCAACTTTTAGAGAGTACTAATTGACCATGAAAATTCAAGAAAAATGTTAAAAAAAAATTTTTTTCTGTCACGACAGAAATTTTAGCTGTTTTTCTACATATAATATTAAAGTATTACATTTGTATGAAACATATATCAGGAATAAGAACTGAAATTATATAAAATTATTAATATAAAATGCCTTAATTTAAAAATTTTATATGCACACATTTCACAAGGAAGAAAAATTACATTATTGTATTGCCTCGGAAATATTCTGCTTTTAATACTACACATTCTTCTTTATAGTTATTATTTCTATTTATAAAATAGATTTTTTTTTTATCATAACGCATTTTTTAGCTATTTTTCTAAAAAGGGGGTGTGGCTGAATTGCCTAATTTGTTTTCAAATGAAGTTTTATTCAACTTCTAACTTTCCGACATGCACAAGTGATATATCAATCGAAAGATAATAATGCAAAGAATAAGATTAAATGAAAATAAAAAAACGATAGGTTTGTGATTTTTAGGGTACCAAGTCCTCTTAAGACCAGTTGATTGTTCATTAGCTTCGCACTTCGAAATAAACAGACTACTAGCGGCGGAGCTCGATATTTTGAAAAACAGCCACGTGACGAGGATGACACGTGGGAAGGAATCTCACTCCACGGCTCATTCGAGCCCACCACTAAAGACCCGCCGTGTAGGGCCACACTCACCAACGCGAAGATTTTGAACCTCGATGAACACATTGACGTCAATAATCACTTCATGTTTTGAACCTCGATAGATCCCCCTACACATGACGTATCTTAAATAACATCAGGACACGAACCAACGATTCGATTATAACAGTCATAACCAGGATAATTCAGCTACCATGGCCTTTTTTTTCAAATCATACTTTTTGTTCACTCTCTTCCTATTTACCCAGCGGTAACCCAGTGGACAAGGTATCTGATCATGGCAGGCATGTCATGATTTCGAGCCCAGTATCTTTGAAGACCCGCCGTGTAGGGCAGCGATGCACGTTAAATCTGTCGAGATCTCAAACGTCCTCCCGTTGATGTGGCGTGGTAGTTAGGAGAGGGAGGTGCCAGCTCAGGTGTCGTCCACGTCACTTGACCACGGTTCAAAATTACGTGATCCGTTGCCAAAAGCCCTCGTGTAGCTGAACACATTGCGACGTTAGCATTCATTCACTCTCTCCCTATATATGTCTTGTTCAAATTTGCAATCGTTAATAAAATACTTTATATTCATCCATTCAAATTCAAATGCATTTTTTAAACTTGAGTGAATGACTCTTGATGTTGATACGGTTCTTTCAAATATTAATTCATTCAATAAATTAAAAAATGAATAAATAGTAACAAACAAAAATAATACTCCAACAGCATATATAGAAAGAAAAATTGTTCGTTGTGTCCCTGTAGCGCAATGGAAAGCGCGTTGGACTTCTAATCTACAGGTCATGGGTTCGAATCCCACCTGGGATGGCCTAATTTCAGAGAAAAATGATATTTTTTTCCCTGTACTATTTTATTAGAAGAATTAAATTTATAATCAATGAATAAATAGGACAAAAAATAGTCCATATATAGAAAGGAAAATGAAAAATTGCAAGGAAAATCGCTTTCTATTTTGTCACTTAACAATGTGATTTTGTTATATATGTATATACATATTTGTATTAAATTTAATTAAAAGGAACTAAAATAAAATTTTTCTTTTGTATATTACTTGTTTACAATAAGAATGGAATTAATTCATGTGTGATCACATGAATTAAGCCCATTTATGTGATCATAGTCACATCACAACTGCAATCACGTGTTTCCAGCCCCAATTGGTAACGTCACTTGACCATGGTTCAAAATTATGTGTTCCGTCGCCAAAAGCCCTCGTGTAGCTAAACAGTGAGACGTTAATATTCACTCCCCCAGCCAATTGGTTCATAAATTTAAGTAATTCGCTATTGCCAATATTTGCTTCTTGCACAAAACTTTATTTTAAAAAAGTACACATTTGTCTACAATAATAAGGTACACAGATAAAAAAATGCACTTGATTTTGAAGCACACGTATTAACACGAAAATATTTGTTTTAATTTTGAAAAATCATTTGGAAGAATTTCAATACATGAATCTTAACGAATTATCAAATTTGAAATTATGTTTAGATTTTGCTAGCAAAACAAGTACAAGTCAAATATCAGTTTTGAATTCAATGGACAGTATGTGAATGTATTTATCATGTGATCACCATCGGTTTATTTTATTTTTTTTATCAAATTTAAAATGTTATGTTTTATTTAAGGTGACACAGTACGATTCAATTGACAAAAATCGGTTAAACAAATCAAATCAATTTTTTTATAGTTTCACATCACTTATATTTATAGTGTTAACTATAATAACCTCACAAAATTGCAAAGATCTAAGTGAAAAATTCTCAGGGTTACAATAACTTTTGTTAGTTTTTATTCCCATACCAATGAAAAATTAAAATTTTAAACTGATTAACCTCAGAAAGAAAAAAATGGTTTATCTTCAGTTAAATTACTAAGGCTTCTTTTCTATTGTGTCAAATGCTTAGATATTTCTTTTATTTCTTTTAACACATTTAACAAAAGTTGTTATGCATTTTTTAATCAAAGCAATATATATATATAGTCGAACCTCTATATAACGAACCTCTGTATTGCGAATTTTTCTACATAGCGAAATTTTTCCTGGAACCTTGAACATTTCACGATTTTCTTCGTAAAATAACCTCTCTATAGCGAAGTGCATTTTCTATATAACGAACGTTTTCTTTTGTGATTCAATTTTTGTTCTTCCTTTTCTTAAAGTATTTCTGAACAAATTTCAAGTTATTCTTTCTTTAACACATTTTATGGTGGTCATAATTATTGAACTGGTTTAACTGGATCCAAACTTGCCTTGAGGAATAGAGTTCTGGACGTTTCATCCAAGAAGTGCAACCTTTAACCTCCGTCACTAGAAACATCTTCGATATCCTCTTTTAAGCTCAGTAGAGTTGTCCAGTGTTCTAATTATAAAATATTGTATGTTTAATATTACTTGTATGCTTTAAATAATAAAATGTCCTTAAAATTCATTAATTTTAGTATAAAATTATTTTCTTAATATTGAAAATGCAGTGAATTCTTCGCGACATCCTTTTTTCTTGTTTTCCTTGCAATTTTTCTTTCTTTTTTGATGGGTAAGATAAATAAAATAAAAATATATTAACTTAAAAAAGGTGTGAATAATTACTTTTTTTTAATATATAGTGTTGATGAATTTAAAATTTGTTTTATGTGGTTTATAAAGTATATTAAAAGATGAGCCTCTATATAACGAATATTCCATATTACGAACTTTTTCCGGGATTTGGGATTTAGTGACTTCGTTTCCGTTATATAGAGGTCCGACTGTATATATATACTTAAAAATAGATGAATTTAGAATTTATAAATTTGTTATGGAACATTCAATAAACAATCGTAAAAAAAAGTATTTTATGAATATCTATCTTGTCATCACACAAAACCTATACCAAGTTCTTTTATACATAGTTCAACGTACTTCTAAATCAAATTTCCTGTTTGCATGTTTGTTGTTATACAAATATTTTCAAACACACGCCCATGTTGGAGGAGAAGCATTTTAAAACTACTTCAAAATAGTTTAAATTTTTCTTTAACAAATTAAGAGGTTAGCTTCTTGTAGAATTTTGAGTACAAAGACTGTTTTACATAATACATATGCATAGGGGCCCACAAAAAAGTTTTAAAAACGTTTACATCAAATATTTTTTTATAAAATCGCACCATGTTCCCAAGGTATTCGATTAGGTTGAAAAGGCATTGTTTAGGCGTTACGACCAATAAAAACAAAGTAAAAATAAGTATCGAGGAAAAAGAAGGAATAACATATGAAACTGGAGAATATTTTGTTGTTATATTCTAATATTCCCTTTATCTAACTAATAAAAATATTTTTGAAATGTGTTTTTTGAAGAATGAAATCGTCACGATAACTTATGCACGAAAAATGGGATATCTCCAAAACAATCCAACAAAATTTAATGAAATTTGTAACACTTATGCAATAAACCTTATAAAATATAAGAAACAGCTGGTTTTAAGATAGGGACATTTAATCATGTTTCAAAGTAGCTTAGAGTATAAAATTTTTTAGCTTAGAGTATAAAATAATTTTGACAAAAAATCACGAACGTCAAATCTGAATGCGTGTAAAATATTTATTTCTTAAAATGTTTTTTTATCCTGAGGTTGGTGTCACTTCTAATGGATCAAGAAGAATATCAATGAAATTAAAAATTACTTTATGTCCAACGGATTTTTATTTATGCTGTTTTTCTTAACATCGAAGATTTTGCTAAAATTGTATAAAACTAATATTTTTTTTCAAAAAAGAAGGGGAGAGAGAGAGAGAGACGTGTTATTTATTTAATATAACTCTTAAAACCTATATTTATGTTTTTTTAAAATAAATTCTTCTGAAAATCAATTTCTGAAGAATTGATCTCCGAAATTTTTCGGATTCCTTTTAAGAGATAACACACACACACTTTTATTTATTTTTTCAGTAGTTGGTTAAATACTATTTTAGTCCACAATTTTGACTCGAGCGAAAAACAAAGTGAAAAAAAAGGAAAAGGTATTTTCAAGATATTATATCTACCTACATGTGTTTTCTCACAAAAAAAAAATTAACTGTGCAACATACAATACCAGGGGCATTGCTACCTCCATATCAATGATACGGGGCCCGCAAGCTACAAGGGTCCTAACATGTGTAACTACAGTCCAACTAAACAGAGCTCCCATATCTAAAAAAGTGCCCCGAAGGAATTTTGATACAGAGCCCTTCAGAGCTAGCTACGCCAGTGTATAATACTGAAAATACATGTTTACGGATAGAAGGTATTGACTTTTAAATGTAATCCGTAATTAAAATGAATCCATTTCTCAATCAAGCAGCTGGTTAAACCTGCGCGGATGGATAGGTTCATAGATATTATACGCTAAATCTTCAAAAGTCAACACCTGATCAGGTACAGCAGACTTGTTCCTCCAAATCTGTCTTGTCAGCGAACTGAATGCAATTATTTTCAAACATACGCACACACAGAAAAGATTTCAGCTCCTGTTTGTTTATTTGTTTGTTTCTGGCAAAAAGATGGATTCCGTCCAGAGGTGCAAGGAATACAAAAGACTGCTTACAAAACTGAAACAATGCAGATCTGGCAACACCGGGAACAAAAGGGGGGCTGCGAGGCGAAAAGAGTTGCCAAAAATTGAATTTCGAGAAACTGTAGCTGCGCGTTACAGTTTCGAAAACGAAATGCTTGTTTTATGAGTCGGGCGAAAAGCATTTGCATACGTATGTCATTAATTTTCCGCTCTCTGGTCGTGGTAATGAGTTAACGTTTTGTGAGAATCCAGAGGATGTTTTGGAGTTTGGCATTGTTAAATTTGCGTGCTTCTTTGAGCACGCTATGTGAAGAGTTTCTTTAAAGCCCGAAAGAAGAATTCTTACGTAGTTTAATCTGTGTGAGGGATTAGGACGAGCTGGTCAACATCTGTGGAATAAAGTTTACTGTAAGCCCTTTTCTTAGAAATTATGTGCGAAATCAGATGTAGTTTAAAAATTCCATCTATCACTCAGTGAGAATATATTTTCTGATAAAAAATTTGAATCTTCCTGATTTTATTATTCGTTTTATAAAAATTAATCTTTCTGTATTTTATAATTTTCTTATTGCATATTTACTCAGTTAACTGTGATTGACGAGTATACTCGTCATGAAGAAGTTGTAGGATTTTATATCGTGTCGAATATAATCGTCATGTAGAAGTTGCATGATTTTATATCGTGGCGAATATAATCGTCATGCAGAAGTTGCAGGATTTTATATCGTGACGAATATACTCGTCATGTAGAAGTTGCATAATTTTGTGTCGTGACGAGTATACTGGTCATGCGTAAAATGAAAGTGACCATTGGCTATTTAAATTATAATTTTTCAGAAAAGTAAAGCAAATTTTTAAATTTCAACATGTTTAGAATATTTTGAGGTCAGGCTGAAGAAAAACTAATAAAAAATATGAAATATTTAAGATGAATACATGCATTCCCGTATGCACCTGCTGAAACAGCTTATAAGTGCGCAGAACGAATTTATGTATGTGCGATGATTTTTTTTCAGATGTAAGCTTAAAAGGGCAAAAGTCGAAAAGTTGATTATAATATTTTTCCTTCAGGTATGGTAAGCCATAGGACAAATGCGCGACGCCGACTAAGTGTTGAACCCATAGCTGATGTCCAGAAGTTACCTAACTATCAAGTAGTTAGTTGTGTTTGTTGTCATGTCCTTTCCGAAGGAAAGGAAAGAAATTTGCCAGAGCATGAAACAGATTGGACTCCTACACAATAGATGGCAACTCCACTTATCTCCCCCTCCACAATTTAAGTATGGAACTAGAGGGGAGGGAAATATTCTCCTGCCCCCTGCGCTCGCGGTTTGTGCAGCGACCACCCACAAGACTTTCGAACCCGCTGATTTAAAGAGCACGTACTCTGTGTGTACTCGGAAGGTATTTGGTGGCATCGGGCATCGAACCCAGGCCTTCCAGTTTGGAGTCTGATGCTCTAACCACTAGGCTACCCACGGCCTTCTATAGAGGGATGTAAATGCCAATTGTTTGATGTTAGAACCATGTCCTAATATTAGAATAATAACCCGATGTGGGGCTGCCTAAAGAACAGTAATTTTATGGTTTGATAAAGGCAAGGATACTTTCTAGTAATAGGACTGGGATCAACCCTACAGCACTTCTCCAGAACTTCCTTAGTGTCAAGATAGGTAGAAAATACTTTTTCAGTAAAGAAGGAAGTGAATCAGTGTACCTTTAGGTCTCTCAGTCGGAGAATTTAGATGGTCACTAAAATCCACAGATATCTATAAAAACTCCAATGTGTATGTATGTATATATATTTATGTTAACCAAATAAATAAGTATTAGTAGTAAAAAATGGTCAATTTTATTAAATATAAATCTTTTTGATCCAATATTTTAACAGCGACACACTTACTCTGGGATTGACGAGTATACTCATCATCGTTCGACTTCAGTGACATACAGAGTGTTTTTTTTTCAGGTATAAAAGTTTAAGTTGGCATTACTTTCCAAGATGGCGACCGATTTAACAGCTGTCAAGTGATTTATTCTCAGTTTGGTTTGGCAATTCATCAAACGATCATCAAGCAAGGCGTAGATTCGTGGAATGGGCCCAAAACGAGATTGCCGTTGTTCCCGATTTTCATAAGCGAATTTTGTTTAGCGATGAAGCGCACTTCTGGTTGAATGGCTACGTCAACAAACAAAACTGCCGCATTTGGAGTGAAGCTAATCTACAAGTGTATGTCGAAACACCGTTACATCCAGAAAAACTGACTGTTTGGTGCGCTTTATGGGCTGGCGGAATCCTTCTTCAAAAACGATGAAGGCCACAACGTTACAGTCAATAGTGATCGGTATAGAGCCATGATTACTAACTTTTTCATTCCTGAATTGAACAATCATGATGTCCAGGAGCTGTGGTTCCAACAAGACGGCGCAACTTGTCACACAGCTCGTGCCACAATCGATTTATTGAAAGACACTTTGGGTGACCGCCTAATTTCACGTTTTGGACCTGTGAATTGGCCTCCAAGATCTTGTGATTTAACACCGCTGGACTATTTTCTGTGGGGCTATGTAAAGTCATTGGTCTATGCGGAAAAGCCACAAACGCTTGACCATTTGGAAGGCAACATTCGCCGTGTTATTGCCGATATACGGCCACAAATGTTGGAAAAAGTCATCGAAAATTGCACGTCCAGATTGGACTACATCCGAGCCAGCCGTGGCAGTTATATGCCAGAAATCATCATACCTTGATCTGATACCGTCAGACAGGTGGCATTAGCAACAGCACAAGTAACGTTAATAACTCAGTCCCGCTACCTATTCATTTCTTCAAATAATAAAATACAGTTACTGAACAGAAAATAATCTTAATTAACCTCTTAAAACAAAATCAACAACTTTTACTTCATTTAAAGGGCTCAACTATGAATGAAATATTAGAACAAATTAAAAAAGTTAAACACAAATACATAAGGAAACCATAGAACCCATTTATCAATGAAGAACTCTTCCAATGCAGAAGACGAAGGCGTACTTTAAAGAATTCCTTTTCCATACAGTTGTTTATTATAATTAATTGAAATTGATATTTACATAATACAGGGTGATTCATAAAGAAGAGTACAGTTCCAATGCACTATAAATCAAGAACAATTTAAGATATTATATGTAACAGAATTGTATAGGATTATTTAAAGTTTTGTTAGACAGTCACAGATGATAATCCATTTCCTTCCGCATGAGTGTTAAGGTATCTGTATCAAGTTAGTCGATAGCGCCTGATATATGCTGTTTCAGCTCTGACAGATCAATGAGAAGGATAGGGACGAATATCTTGTCCTGTCCTTTACGTGCCACTACAGGAAGACATCTCAAAGTGTTATACAGGACTACTGGATGGCCATTGAGAAAGTGGCACGTTGTAGTCAACGACTCGTGCCATCCTTTGGTGAGGGAGATGTTCATCGAGGTAATCTGGCGCATTGGCTAACCGGTGGAGTGGTGCACCATACGATTAGGGAATGAAGGTGTCAATGCCATCCTGCAACTGTCGCATCAACCCAAGAAAGTTAAAATATCGTAAAAAGTTGTTCCCGTGACATTTTGGTAAATTCTAGAACACAAAAAGCCTTTTCCACTGCAAACGCAGTCTTTTCGACTGACTAGTCACATGACACACATGGTATTGCCTACGTCACTTTCTTCAGGAACCAGGCACAAACTTTCGAAAATAAAGTAGTATTTTATCATAAGAAGCACTTCTTCGTGCAACAGGACAACCAGTATTGTATGGCCGCTTGATCTGAGTTAAGTTGAGGAAGAGAGAGTTGTAGGGGCGCAAAAAGTGGCACTAGCAGAAGTGTACAAGGTACCAACAACAGTATTTCGGGCTATTATTATTATGTTTGAGTATTGCGTTTTGCCTTAAACATGGTTTTAAAAGTAGGAATGTTTTAATTTTAGCTATACAGGTAAGTACATATTCCGTATATATTATTAAGTTATAATAAATATTGTAGACCTTCTTACTTCGCCACTGGGTAGACCGCAACATTTTGAAAAATTTTTGAGGTAGTCCGTACCCAGGAAAAGTCTGTCCATCACTGTGTTAGAATGTATTTTGTTTACACACTTTCAGTAAATTAGTAATTTTTTTAAAATAATCTTTTCTTTTAATTTTTCAATATGCTCGTGCCCCCCTTGTAGAGTTATCTCACCCCCCAGTTTGAGATGCTGATCCTACTTACTGTTAGATGAGGTGGTACTTTTCTTAATTAGTTATTGTTTTATAGCCTCTGAAAAGTGTATCCTTTCTGAAATCACCCTGTAATATTGACGATACGTAAAAGAAGTTTTATAAGTTGAAAAGTAATACGAGAATAAGAGAAATACGAGAAAGCTTCATAACTCAGTAATGAGCAAGCGATCTATGTTGCTTCTTAGATTAAAAGGTTTAAATAGATTACCTTCTGCTAGAGCCGTTAAGAAAGTCTTCTAATGACAAGAGCTTTGGTTATATCCTTATAACATGGCACCCAACTTTTGAATCATCTTTTCGGTAAATAGAGACTAATGTATTTAGTTATCTGGCTGCCAAAGACATTTTTACAATTTCATTCAATATTTTAATTCATTTCCTCCATTTTTTTATGTAACGAAATGAACTTGTTTACGTAGAAGGTGCACTTCTCACTTTGATTTATTTATTTTCAATGATAACGAAAAGAAGATACTCGAGCTGCTTTGATACGGAGAAGATGGTTTTGGTAAAATGTTTTTTTTTATTATTATTTCCGATACTGGAAGTTCCGTCAAACTTTTATAAAGCTGATTTTCGAAGTACGCAAATAAAAAGTTCTATAATTCATGAGTGCTCATGTAATTGCTTCTATAAATTGTATGTGTGACGGGGCATCGAGATCTAAATATAGTTTACAAAGCTTTGATTAAAAGACGATTATTTCTAAAGATTCTAGATGAAAAAAATCAAATGATATGAGAGGAAAAATATTTATTGAGATTTGTATCTTGTTCACCGAGAATAAGAAATTTCAAATAAATTTAGAGAATGATTGTGTTCTGGATGAACAAAATAATAAAAAAAGACAATACGCCAGTGCTTCTCAAACTTTCCATAATTGCGACCCAATTTTCAATCATAACTTTCATCGCACCCCCTCCATATAATAACGATGTATTGAATTCAATAATAATATACTTTGACGTGAAGCTACAATTCGACTTTCATTATAAACCGTACAATTTATCAAAATAAGTATTAAATGTTGCATATAATTTTATAACATTCCCATAGAGTCACTGGCAATTATTAAACTTGTTCTTAAATTTAGCGCTGTTAAATTAATTATGAAACACATTGTGTGCAGTACTGATACATTTATAAGTGAATTATATCAGTGTAAATCTGTATTTTATGATTTCAGAATGTATTTTGTTTTGCTTTCTTTCAGTGAATTATAAATTTTTACAAAAATAACCTTTTATTTTCGAAACTTTTTGATATACTCGCGCCTCCCTTGTAGGGTTACACGCCCCCTAGGGGGTGTGCCCCACAGTTTGAGAAACACTGCAATAAGCTATACGTTACTATACACTCAACAGGCACTAAGTTATTGGTCAATATGACGCTTGAAGCCTAAGTAATCTAAGTAATTTCAAAATTTAAAAATAAAACTCTAAAACAAACACAGATATCAAAGTCAAATTATTTTAAATTTTTAAATTGTGTACATCCGTAAATAAACCTCTACTTTTTACAAATGAATGCATTATACTTTTAGAAAGGTAGATTTCAATAATCAAAACAAAAACACCCTTCGAAAATGAAAAAAAAAATAGAAAAATAAAGTAAAAAGAGAATTCTAAATTTGCATTCAAAATTATCTTTTTTTTTTTGTCAAATCCTTATTCTATTAATAAAAGGTATATTAACAATAAAGAACACTTACCAGTAAAATTCAGTATATTTTAGAAGGCAAAAATGTTCAGTGAAAACTCCTTGAAAATACAAGTTCATACAGCTAAATGTTGCGTTTCTGTATTTTACTCTAATCATATTCTTTAACAAAAACTAACTTTTGTTGTTTAATAAAACGAAATTACAGAGGATATGTGACAACTGCATTGTGTTTTTAAATTTTATTTTGTAACTCTTATGCAGGGAAAACTAGAAGTAAAATGCAAGAGCTTTTCAAGTGAAAAAATTTCCATAATCAATGATTTTTTTTCTTCAATTCTTCCAGTTCAAAATGGTTTTTATTAGTTGTATTGCCACACTTAAAAAAATTAAAACGTTTCCAATGAAACAAAGAAATTAGAACAAAAAATAATCATTACTTTAAAACAGGTAAAACTAATTGAAATCGATTTTGACGGCTCAAGTATATTTAAAGTATTAGTTAAAGAATTCAAAGATTCAAGAATGTAACTGTATCTCATAAATAGAATATACTTTAAGCAAATCGTTTTTTTATCAATCAGATACAAAATCTGCTTCCAGATTTCATTTTAAGAAACAAGCAATAAAATAGACGCAAAAGATTTGTGACAGCTGTGAGATTTTAAATACAAAATAACGGTACAGTGGTGAATAGATAAAATAAATTATTTTATCATTAATCCAAGATTCGGGTTGATGATGTATGTAATATTGTTTTATTCGAATACTCCTCATAAAAAAGGTTTGTTTAGAATTTATTTTACAAAAGGAAAAATACTCGAAAATTAATATCAAATTCATATCTCATTAACGCAAAAAGAATAATCCATTTTAATGAATTACATTTTTTTGTGTTTGAAAGCAATAATTTTTACTTTCTTACAAAAGCTTTTCTTATTTGATGCACATTCAAGTATAAATTAAATCTTTTTTATATTTAAGCGAATACCTCGACATGTATTGAAAATTTTAATATAGTAACAACTAAGTTTATATTTTTTATAGCAATTTTTGAAGCAATTCTCTAAACGAAAATTTTCGAATTTTAGGTCTTATTTTCAATGTTAGAAGACAGACTAAAAAGACAAAATCTTAGGAAATTAAATCTGATGTTATTAAAACACAAAACTGAATATATGATAATACAGTAAACAATTACATAAAAATTTAATAGAAGATATAAAAATTACATAAAATTATTGCCTTTGAAACTTGGAGTAAAATGTGCATAAAAACAACAAATATACAATTATCAAAATTTAATTGGAATGGTGAAGAAAAGTAATTAGTTTTACATATATAATGAAAAATTGAAGTTTTGATTTAACAACAAAGATATCAGTAATTATTGTAGTTTATGTAATTTCCACCGTTATTGAACACGAAAGTTCAACAAGATTCTGTTACGGATCATCCATTGTGTCCTTGGAAATAGCCGATTTGAATTGATTACTTTCAGGTCCAGAGATCTTCATTTTTTTATCATAATAATAGGATAAAGTAAAATATGCAATTATTTTAAAAACTGAGTAGATTGAAAGTACTGGAAATAATAAAAACCCTCGTTTCAAAGATGAAAGTTAAGACGGAGATGTAAGCAAAAACATCTAATGTTACTTCAAAACTTTTTACACAATTCAATGAAAGAAAATTGGTTGGAAATTCACATTCCAAACATATTCAGATATTGGATAGTCAGAATCTACTTAGCCCCTTTGTGAGAAATAATTTTTATTTTTATTTGATTGCAAAATAAACCACTACTCCTCTGAGCTTGACTGTATTATTCGTATTACGTCATTTGCACTTGCTTCTGAAATAGGACTTTACCAACATTGCCTATCAGTAGGGATGTGTTTTCAACTCTGCGTCTTTATCATCAGTAACGGCATATTGTAAAAAATTACATAGTTGATATGACCAATTTTCAACTGTACATCTAAAAGGAAATAAAAAATTTATCTTTTTGGTAGAATATACATGAGATGCAGAGAAAGCAAATGTCACGAATAATTTTAATGAGGATACATGTACATGCTCTGTATTCAAACCAACATAGCATTCTCATAAACCAGTTAAAAAAACGCTGATTGATAATTATATAAAAATTCCAAAGAATTTGAGTTAAATATTGTACAAATTTACTTTATTTTATTAATCAACAAATTTCATTTAGTGTGTGGTTCATTGCTTGAAATTTTTAAGGACCCCCTCCCCTTCTTCGTAGGAATATATTGAAACAAACATAAAGTGAACAAATTTTCCATTTTATTACCTTAAGCAATTTAAAAAGTTAAATACGTAGAGTAAAAATTCTATTACTTTTAATGTAAATATTATGACTAAAATGTAGAATAAAAATTTCTTTTGGTTACAAAAATAAATGTTAGGGTAAATAATAGCGTATCCCACACAAACAAAATTGTAATTGTAAGCAATCAAACCAATTAGTTAAAAATGAATAAAATTAAAAGTAAAACAAACGGCAGGCATGTGTTTCGAAGTCAGCTGACAAACATATAAGGACATTTTCTCCCTGAAGAATAGGAATTTTTTTTAAATTAAAAAAAAAGGATATTTTTTCCTTTTAAAGAAAGTAAAAAAAATTATTACTGCTTCCTTTCTATGTTCAAAACATTTCCTTTATACCCAATCGAACTATATTTTAGAATGACACAACCAAATATTTAAAATACTCTCAAGTAATTGTTTGAAATGTTTTTAAAATTCCACAAAAGAGTTCATATTATTTATTTAAACACTTTCGAGATTCACTTTCAAAAGGAATTATGAAAAAATAATAGCGAAAGGAAATGGCTTCTCTTAAGAATTTTTATCTCAAATGTTTTGAAAAATTAAGAAAAATCTTTATTTTGATAATGACAAGAAAAACTTAAGTATTTCTCTGTGAATAATATAACCATTTAAACACAATCAAGAATAAGATAATTAGATTTTGGTATCGATAACCGTCAAATGCTTTTACCAAAAACCTTTTAAAAGATTCCATACCTTCCTCAATTACTTCACTACCACAGCCCCAACGCCAAATAAATCTAAACCAAAACTTATTACTCTTAGATGAAACGATAAATTAGATTTTGATTTGATATTTAGAGGTAAAATATTAAGAAGCAATACAAAAGTGAATCTCTTTTTATCTCATTCCAATATATGTTGCAAGAAGAATTCTTTAAAGAAATTTTTACGCAAGAAATGTTTAATAAACATAATATTGAAAAGACCTTTTTTTACCCCGTAAAACAAAAATGTACTGCAGAATTCTTAACTAATATTTTCGGAATTTGCAGAAAGAGAACTCAATTTTTAGCTCATTGTTTTTTATCATTTTGGATCTTTTAGAATAACGTTTTAAAAAATTCTAAAAAGAGATTAGAAAAAACCCCCTAAAATAAATATTATAATACGAAATTTCTTGAAAAAAAATCGTTTGCATTTTAGAAATAAAATAAACCTAAAATAAATATTATAATACTAAATTTCTTGAAAAAAATCGTTTGCATTTTAGACACTTTTTTATATAAAATAAACCTAAAATAAATATTATAATACGAAATTTCTTGAAAAAAATCGTTTGCATTTTAGATAATTTTTTTAATCAAATAGTACAAACGAAATAAATTTTACTATCTAATCATTTTCATCTAAGAACATTTATAAACCAAATTAAGATTCCAAAAACAAGGCGACTTTCGAAACAATAACCAACCTAATGTATATTTCAAAATAATTAAAGGTTGCCAGTGGCTCTTTTAAAAGTTACCTGAAAACAAGCTAGACGGGCTATTTCGAACATCATGTTTTGAAAGCAAAATCTAATATAAGTTCGGAATGATCTGGCGACGATCCAATAAAAAACAAAATGGCGTCGCTCTCAAAGGAATGGTGACTGAGGAAAACTGTAATTTCGAATAAACTTATCTGCATAAAAGCACCCCATATCAACGTTCTGAGAATGAACCGCTTAAATATGCAACCTTTTTAGGCCAGAAAAATGCTACGTATAATGAAAAGAAGCAAAAGTGTCCGACGTGAATTTATCATAGCTGTAGCGAATATTTTACTCAGGGTGATGCCAAGCGTGATATTTTTTTTTATCAAAATAGCTAGGAAATTAATTACAATTATTTTGAGTTTTGGTTATCAGATAAAAAGATAATGTCCTGTATAATAATAGGTGTTTTTATTTTAAGAAAATCATGGTTTACAGTTGAGTTGTTTTAATTTTCATTGTTTGGAATTTATAGAGGACTTTTTGTAGGAAAATAAAATTAGTATTCAATGGGCTCAGTTAAGGAAGGTCACATGATAAAGGCAATGACGAGTTCACGATTTAATTCAAAATCGAACTTTACTTATTGTTCTATAATAGAGCATTTAGATAAAACTTCAATTTTCATAATAGGGTAAAGATGCTCAAAAATAAAAAAAAATTCATTAAAAAGATTTTAAAACTAAAAAACAATTTTATTTTATTTTGGTTCACTTTAAAATTAAGAATATTTTGCTTATTTGCGTGCGTTATTATTGTTGACAAATATGTGCTTTTTAAAGGAAAGTTTCTGCAAAGAGCAAAATTTGGCAACAACGATGCGCATGAACTGATTAGCTGGAAACACATGATTGCATTTGTTGTATGATTTTGATGTTACATGATTTATAAATTAATTGGCTAGTAACACGTGTTTGTTCATTATCATATGACTATGACGTCACATGAATTTAGCTCATTATGAACTACCAATAATTTAAGTTATTTGAGTCTGGAATAAAAAATAAATGATGTAATTCTTATTTTTATAAGTATAAAAATCTTTTTCTGTCTTTACCCTCCACATTCTTCGAGATATAAATGCTTTCCTTGTCAATACTTCCCTTAATGAAAAGAACGGAAATGAAGTAATTTATGAAAAATATTTTTTAATTCACAAAAAATAATAAATTAAGAATCATTCACGAACAGCTAAAAATATATGGAAAAAAATAACTGAAAAATGATAACTGGTATTAGCTTTAATCTTTCTAAAATGCATAGCACATAAATAAAGGTATATACAAAAGTAATATATTTGTGTATGTAAGCATTAGAATAAATTTTAAAAGAATGTTCTCTATTTCAAATTAAAATTTGAATAAAAAAATAATAAAACACTGAGAGATAACATATTAACGAAAATACCACTAAACATAAACCGTTAAAATGAGCAGTTAGAATCCTAAGAAAATAACATACTTCTGATTATAACTTAGCCAAATACCATATGAGTGTGCAAAATAACGAAGTTTTAACTGTGATTAGATAACCTCCAAACAAAGAAAACTTTTAAACGTAAAACATTCTGCAAAACCTCAAAATTTCATTAGCAGTTCTTAAACTTTTTGATGTACTTTAATTCTGCCCAAACATTCCACATTTCTATCAATAGTCTTAATATTTCATAAATGTTCCACATTTCTATCAATAGTCCCAATGTTTCATAAATATTCCACATTTCTATCAATAGTCTCAATATTTCATAAATGTTCTACATTTCTATCAATAGTCCCAATGTTTCATAAATATTCCACATTTCTATCAATAGTCCCAATATTTCATAAATATTTTACATTTCAATCAATAGTCCCAATATATTTCATAAATATTCCACATTTCTATCAATAGTCCCAATATATTTCATAAATGTTCCGCATTTCTATCAATAGTCCCAATATTTGATAAATATTTTACATTTCAATCAATAGTCCCAATATATTTCATAAATATTCCACGTTTCTATCAATAGTCCCAATGTTTCATAAATATTCCACATTTCTATCAATAGTCTCAATATTTCATAAATGTTCTACATTTCTATCAATAGTCCCAATGTTTCATAAATATTCCACATTTCTATCAATAATCTTAATATTTCATAAATGTTCCACATTTCTATCAATAGTCCCAATGTTTCATAAATATTCCACATTTCTATCAATAGTCTCAATATTTCATAAATGTTCTACATTTCTATCAATAGTTTTCATAAATGTTCACATTTCTATCAATAGTCAAATATTTCATAAATATTTTACATTTCAATCAATAGTCCCAATATATTTCATAAATATTCCACATTTCTATCAATAGTCCCAATATATTTCATAAATGTTCCGCATTTCTATCAATAGTCCCAATATTTCATAAATATTTTACATTTCAATCAATAGTCCCAATATATTTCATAAATGTTCCGCATTTCTATCAATAGTCCCAATATTTCATAAATATTTTACATTTCAATCAATAGTCCCAATATATTTCATAAATATTCCACGTTTCTATCAATAGTCCCAATGTTTCATAAATATTCCACATTTCTATCAATAGTCTTAATATTTCTTAAATGTTCCACATTTCTATCGATAGTCCCGATATTTCATAAATATTCTACATTTCTATAGGCCATCACAAGTACCAATCAACGCATCAAACAATCAAAATTCCCCTTTTACAAGAAGATTAAAGAAAGAATGGAGAATTTTTTGAACGAATAATATCTCAATTTAACCTAAGGGAGCATAAACAAAGAAATTTCTTCCAACTGTTAATAAGAGACTCTCTCTGTCATGTTAATTATAAATAACCCAATTTCTCACTCGTCATGGTAACTTTAAAAGCTATTTGAACAAATTTAATTTGGTTCCGTCATCTTCCTGCGATTGTAATATTGGTGGCGAGGAAACCGTGGAACACATGTGTTCCTAGTGTATTTACAGGTATTCTAAGTTTGTTGGAGAAAGAAAGGTTTTAAGACTGGCTCTCAAGGGCATTAGTATAAATTGGTTTCCGAATTTTCCCCTGAAGTGCTTTTGAAAAGCCCTGTAAAGTTATTGCAAATGTTTGTAATTTTTCATGACTCAAAAATTGATTTTTTCTTCTTTTTTTGCAATGTGTGTTTCATACTTGAGGCCCAGTGGCCGAGAGCTAGCGTATCGCGCTTAGACACCACAAGTCCGGGGTCCTCTCCTCGGGCTGGGCAAGGCCGACTCAGACTTTCATCTCTTCAGTGGGTCGATAAATGAGTACCAGGCTTGCTTAGGGATTAAACACTGGGGGTTTCACTCCAGGTTGACCACCTGATCGGGACATCTGCACATGCACCTCAGCACCCAATGGACACATATACTGAGATGGGCACAGAAGGCCCGACTCTCATGGGCTGTTGCATAAATGAGAGTTTAGCTTAGTTTCATACATACTTCTGTAAGCCCCGTGTGATGCTTTGCGTAGCATGGGGATTTACAAATGTTTTCAATTTAAAAAGAAACCTATCAAAATCAAAAAAAAAAAAAAATTTTTTTTACATGCAGATCAGCGGTTTTTAAACTTTCAATCTTCGCGCCCCCCCTCCTTTTTATACGAGACTGACATCACAAACCCCCAAGATTTTGAACACCCCTTCCTGACTCCCAACACATGGCAGAGTGATTTAAAGACCGCTCAATTATCCTAAGACTGACTCTGTTGCTTTTTCAGACTTTTTTTAATACTTTTTTTCCTTTAATAAAACAGTTAACATCTAATTATATACAAAAGTATTAAAAAACACTAATTTCTAAGAAGTAAATGTACTTAACAGAATTAAAATTTTTAATGAAAATTCATTTCTTTTACAAGTGCTGTTAATATCAGGTGTAATATTTGATATCTGTAGTCTATCTTTTTAAGAATATAACGTCGTAGTAATGGTTATGTAATTGCAAACAATTAATATCGAATTTATATTCTTCATCGAAATACTTATTCTATTAGTTTTTATATTGGAGCAATTTAGTGATGTAGTCTAGGATGGCACATCTTTCAATTTTTCACGAAGCCTTTCAGAGTTCGCAAAAGAGAGAAAACTTAGCATTAAGGTATCCGACTGTGTTCGGAACCATGATTTTTCAAATGAGTACAAACGAATATTTTTTTTAATATTTAGGGTCACTTAGTTTAGAATACACGTATGAAACTATTTTAAGAATATTATTACAATTAAAAATAATTTAAATGCAATATTTTGGCAAAAAATGAATAAAGAATTATTTATTTTCCAAATATTCTTCTTTTATGGAAAACGCTTCTATAATAATATTTTGACTATATATAGCACAGATCTCTGTAAAGATCCTGAACAAGAGTTTTTGAAATACAGTCAGACTTCTACATAGCAAAGTCGCTGAATCCCGAAAAAAAATCGTTGTATGGAAAATTCGTTATATAGAGGTTCATCTATTAAGATACTTTATAAACCACATAAAACAAATTTTAAATTCATAAACACTATGTTTAAAAAGAAAGGAATTATTCACAACTTTTTTAAAATTAATATATGTTTAATTTATAAATCTTACCTATCGAAAAAAAAGAAAGAAAAAAAAAAAAAACTGCAAGGAAAACAAGAAAAAACAATGTCGAGTGTGTCACTGTATTTTCAATATTAAGAAAATAATTTTCAATTAAAAACTAATGAATTTTAAGACCATTTTCTAATTTAAAGAAAACAAGTGATACAAAACATACATTATTTTATAACTGGAACACGAGACAACTCCACTGAGTGTGAAAGGGGATATCGAAGATGTTTCTAGTAAACTGGACAATGGGGGTTAAAGGTTGTACTTCTTGGATGAAACGTCCAGAACTGTATTGCTCTCAGCGAGTTAGGCTCTAATAAAATCAGTTCAAGATTCCTGACCACCATAAATTGTGTTAAAGAGAAAATAACTTGAAATGTTCATAAATACTTTAAAAATAGGGAGAAAAGAAAAAGTTCGTTGTATAGAACATGTACTGAGCTATAGAGAGGTTATTTTACGAAGAAAATTGTTAAATGCTCAAGATACTAGGAAAAAGTTCACTATATAGAAAAATTCGCAATATAGAGGTTCGTTATATAGAGGTTCGACTGTATATAAATAATTTAGAAGTGATTTATCAATATTTTAAATCATCAGAGTGGAGAAATTTTAACAGAAAAACTCTGATAATTATTTTAATCGGTAGTAACTCTGAAAATAATGTGAATTTTTCAAAAGTCGTTGCTCTGACCCTCTGGAGAAGTCTTAGTTATATATAAGCAAAATATTATTTTTTCAAAATAATTTTTATAAAAGGAGAATGTTTTGAAAAAAAGTAATTCTAAGTTAATTTTTTGCCAAAATATTTCATTAAAATTTTTTTTATTGTAATAATATGTTTAAAATAATTTTATAAGTGTATTCTAATCTAAACGACAATAAATATAAAAATATACGTTTGTACGTTTTTGCAAAATTACGGTTTCTAACGTGTTTGATATCTTAAATCAGGGGTGTCCAACACGCGGCCCACCAGTACGTAAGTTGCGGCCCGCCGACTCTTTTTAAAAATTTTTTAAAATATCATGTTTTTAAAGCTTTTTCATTTTGAAATTTATTTTACTGGAAATATATATATATATATATATATATATATATATATATATATATATATATATATATATATATATATATATATATATATATATATATATGCAATGTATTTGCCTGTTACCTATTCTTGTTTTAAAATAAATCCTTTTTGATAATAGAAATGTCCTTTAGATTAAAATAGATTTGTATTTTATCAAACAAGTTACGTTTGATTTTTCTATAATAAATTACTTTTCTAATAAATTCCAAATTGCATTATTCCTATCCTTTACTATGGATGGTACATCATTCTCTGTGTGTGTGTGTGTGTGTGTGTGTGTGTGTGCGACTTTCATTTCTCCTCTTCCTTTTCCGTTCGGAGTGCCCAAAAAGCAAGAGGCAGTCAGAGATGTTTTTTAAAGTTTAAAAAAATATTCAGGACGGTTAAGATAAAGAGCAACGTATACTTAATCGTTTGCGAATGACAGCCCTATAAAATTTCAACAATAAGTAACGAAAGATCAATTCAAAAGAAACCCCGTAATTTTCAAGAAAATGGCAACTGTAATATTTTAAACATTATTTGATCATTGCATCATTATATTATATAAACATTATTATACAATCTATGTCTGGTATACATGAAAACATTAATAATAATTCATTGTTTTAAATTTTCACTCAATAAATGTTTTTTTGTTTCCAAATCTCATATAAAGATACATATTTTTATGTGCGACGCGCCAGATTATAATGTTTTCCCGAAGTGGCGCGCAAGGTCATTTGGGTTGGATACCCCTGCCTTAAATGAAAGACCCTGGGGAGCCCCAGGGGTCCGCTGACCATAGTTTAAGAACCACTGATGTAGATCATTCACAAAGTGATCATTACTCAGAATAATTCTCTTTTATTCTGAATATTGTGGACGGTTAAAATATTCACAACATAACCTTAACCGAATCCAAAACAGAACACTCACACGATGTAAAAACTTGAGAACGAGAGTATATCAATCTAATTCTAAGTGTAACTAATTAAAGCTTTGGAGCTTAAACAGATCAAACTTCCTTCCTTCAAAGGGCGAAAAGAACCGTTTATTTCCAGCGGCCTAAATAATAAAAATGTCACCAACGCCCTAATAGCGTTATTTTTAAACCATAACTCCAAATGTGTGTTCGTTCTTTTTTGTTTTTCTCCCCTCTGCTTTTTCTTTCTTCGGAAGCAAACGTTCGAGTTAGGCTTAAGTAAACTTTTGTCGATGACAGCAACGAACACCTGCTTTTAGCACGCACGAATGTTTCCGTTAAATACTTGATGAAATTTTGTAACAAAAAAAAACCAAAATATTTTTTTAAGAAGTATTTTTTTTTTATGTCATGTATATTTAGAATTGTTTCCGAGAGACATTTGTTGTGGTACTTATTATAAGACGGAATTCTGAACGCGTTTTTTTAACGGTTGTCTAGAAAATTCGAAGTGATAATATTTTGAAGTGGATAATTTCGAAAGACTCTTGACACCATTTCCGGAAGAAAGGCGGAATAAATTGTTTTTTAAATATTCTTTTTTTTTTTTTGACATTGTGTGAGTGATTAGAATTACACTGAGAGATGTTTTTATGGTGTTCCTTATTGTAACATAAAAATGTTCTGAAAAAAAAAACCCTTTTCTGATTCGAATTAATGAGGCTTTGTAGACAGCGTACCCAAAAATTTAAAAAATATATAAAGTGTGATTTCAGGATATCATCTCATATTATACTCAAAATCACTGGTGCAGCTAGTCCTGAGAGGGCCCTGTTACAAAATTCCCCCCTTGGAAGGTCCTTTCTAAGAGCTCCTTAATATGTTGTGCTATTTTTTGATTACACGTTTTGGGGCCCCCAAAGCTTGGGAGCCCCGAATTGATACGGCGGCAGCGACGCCCCGGGTTAGAATACTAACTAAAGCCCCATTTGACTGCATTTAAAAATGCCCCATAACAAACCTAGTTTTTTACTAAAGTGAACTATACTTACGTCTTATAGGCTGAACTATTCAGTATTAGTGATTTACGGGCACAAATTTAAAGTAATTTCGCTCTTAAGTTAATTATTTTTTGGCATTATTTAATTATGTTACCTTCATCTTCAGGAAAACAACTATGTTTTAGGTATTTTTTTTCTTCATTATATATCTAGTTACAGGTAACCGAGACAAATTTAGGTATGTAGTCAAATATCAGGAACATTAATGAACAATAGATATTTTGTTTGAGTTCTAAGCAGTATTAAGCTATGGTTGTTATCTGAAAATAATCTTTATTGTATGAGCACTTAGAAACTATTATTTTTTCCTGCTACTTTGCGATGTATAGATCAATTTTTAGTACTTGACTTACAGAAACTAATTTCATCCGAGAATTTGTCATTATTATTCAAAATTATTTATTCGTTTTAGGGATGTCTTCAAATGCATTATTTATTACAAGACAACAACTTTTAAATAAAATGCGTATTTTTAGGGAGCATAGTTTCGAGTAACAGTTTACGAGTATTTGATAAAAGAGACCTAGAAAAACGAACCAGTTGTCATATCGAAGATATAAAAAAGCAATTGAGTAGTTTCAGTATAAGTCAGGGTGGGTGAAAGCGTGTTGAATAAGAAGAAAAATTTCATAAACAGAGTAAAGAGTGGCTTGAGACATCACATCTTGAAAGTCCCGTCCCTAAATAAGTCAGATGATAATGCAACAGTTGATGATGATGATAATGCTGAAGATGAACATGCCTTAACATATCCTCAGTAATTACGTATTATAATATATTACGCATAACAAAGTAATTTTGGAGTACGTTTACTAATTTGTATAGACTGTCATATGTTTGGCTTTTTTTAAAAAAAAAATCACCAACATTCTTAGAAATATTTAAATATTCTTATTCATCACAATTCAATACTTTATCCACAGGTACATTGAAAACCGTATCGTTTGCCAATAACTTCAATGGTTGTCATACTATTTAGTATAAAATGCCGTTTTTTTGTAAAACGTGTTTTTTTTTCAAAAATAGAAATGTTCTCGATCAAAACTTTTTTTTTTTTTTTTAAAAGTATACAAGTTTATGAAAACATTCGATCCACTAAAGGTCTTACATCTTTAGTTTATTTCAAGGCAGTTATGAAGGTCTGCTGCCCTAGTGTGCGACATATTATTTAGAATATCACGCTAACTTCAGAGAGCTATACTGAAGTTATTAATCCCAATTCTTTTAAAATTATTTTTCAATTTAATACCCTATAGCCAATACAATTCTAGAAGCCCCATTATTCCACAAGAATCTTGAACAGAAACAAGTATACATGTATGTTGTACAGAAAATTTGTACAGAATTTATAATTTAATTTATAATTTTATACGAAAAGGATTCCGAAAATTAAAGAAGAGAAATAATAGTTTTTATCTTAAAATTTATATTTTCAATGCTAATTTGTCTATAAACAGCTCTAAAAAATTCCTTTGAAAAGAAAAGAAAATTTTGAAGGTTTTTATAAGTTTAAGAAGGTTTTATAGAGGTTTTAATACGGTTTTTAAAAAGTTTTGGTAAGCTTTTTAATCATTTTTGAATGTATTAGGTATCATATATCCTTTTTATTTCTTATAAGTTTTAATATATTATTGGAACTAAATTTATATGACGGTTATATGATAAAATCTATACTACTCTAGATTGAATTCAAAACTGCCATTAGTATTATACTTGTTGTTTCGCTCGAAAAAGTTTGATAAAAATATCCCAAGTATTTATATTCTTCCAAAAGCTTTTTCAAAATTAAGAAAAAAAATCTTATATTATACGTGCACTTCTAAATCAAGTGCACTTTGTTTAGTTGTGTGCATTATTCATATTCCCACAAATATGAACATTTTGAAAGAAAGTTTTTTTTAAATGCAAAAGTTGACAACAGTGAAGTGCATGAACTGATAGGCTGGAATATCGTGATTATAATTATCATGTGACTATGACGTCACATTACAACAAAATTTTAAAGATAAAATACAAAAGAATATTTGCACTTATTTTCGATTGTTAAACGGAACTGTAACCTGAATACTAACTAAAGGAATTGAGATATTTTCTTTAAATCTACCTTGCATGTTTTTAATGTAAAAAGTCCTATTTTGAATCAATACAAAATAAATTGGAATACTTCGAACACTGAAACAAAACTAATCATTCTAATTTGATTTTTAATGATGTGTTTCTCAGAAATACTTAATCCAATCTGTTCGATACATTCACCACATATCTTAATAATTTTCAATTTTCTCCCCCTTATTTTCCATTTAAGTACGTTTCCATGGTATTTTCTTTAAGATTCACCTAATGAGAATGCCGTTCCAGAGTAAATATTCGAAATAATGGCACAAAAATGATAAAAATAACGATAATTAGCCTTGTTTGGTTCTTGTTGTCTTTTATTTGTGAGCAGTTTAATGATACTTTTCGAAAGAACACTTTGTTTAGGATTCCCTTAATTAGAGAGGGATCTCGAAGTATGCCTCAGAGTTAAATTGTTTTCTTTTGGGGGTTGTAATGAGATCGACAATACTTCCGTTCGGCTATTCATGCAAGATAAAAGAAACAACTCATTATAAGTTACTGTTAATAACTACCTAAATATCGTATTGATTATTATGAGAATTGATATCAAACAAAACGATACTGAAACTTTAATTTAAAATTTTCATTCTGGTGTAATTTGTGTCAACAAACTTGAAAACAAACAAATGATGTTACTTGGCTAAGAATTACAGTTAAAATGTTTAAGTCGCCTCGGTAGCTTCGAGGTAGTGTACCCGTTTTGCAAGTCCATGGTGGGTTCGATCCGGACTGGAGTCGATAGATTTTCTGCATGCAAAAATCGTAGGTACGCATATCAAATGATTATACTGTAATGGATGGAGGTTCCATCCATTAGTGTACGAGGGTCAGAAGGAATATTAACCATAGTCAAAAAACAAACACAATTTATTACCAATTCTCAACAACGTCACAAATTTCAACAACCCAAGTTAAGAAATGCACTAATAGATAAATAAGGGAGCAATAGCGAGGAAGACGAGATAATTAAAGATTTAATTATAAATCGGATCTCTTACTCTTAACATGTACTAGCAATACACCTTCTATAAATATTTAAGATAAGTTATAATTTAATCTAGTTCAAGCCAACACTAATCCAATTTAAACAGCTAATTGACCAAATCGTCAATCTTAATATTAATCAAATAATCTACGAAGCCCTCTCGACTAGCTTTACGTTAATCACTAACTGCTATCTCTCTCACTTAGCATCTCTAACCTCTCTCTCTATCAAACCCGAAAATTAATTTTTAAGTACAAGCCTTGCTTTGAATAATTCGTGTCTTCTTCGGATAAAAGTTTTCAATAGAATAATATTTAAAGAACCATTATTCCCCAAGAGCATTAGTAGGAAGTAAGCGAATAGATCCGTCTACAATATGAGTCGTAAAATAACCCTGAGTATCAATTTAGCTGTGACACTCCTGGAAAAATTAAATCACAGTTATTTAGCATCTGATGAGTATTCGAATTAAAATTAATTCAAGCGTCAAAATTTGGTTGAGAGAGCCACCACTAGATGGTGCCACTACGAAATGGATCTCACATTTGGAGACTTGCCGTGTCTTTTAAGGATTAGCTGCCAATATGCAGCCCAAAAGGGAAAAGGAGTTACAGTGTTTAGGTAGAATTAATAACTTAAACATCATTAGTAAGGGTTAAAACACAACTTCAATGGCTGATATTTTTTCTTTCTATATCAGATTTTCACATATTTTTAATTCTTATAGTGAGATTATTAAGATATGTAGTTTGTTCACGGTACTGAAATACTTCTCATACGGATTTTCTCTGTGATGAAGGCAAGAATTTAGGTTCATGAAAATATTCGATGGAGAACAGGGATTGGAAAGGCAATGCGCCATTCATTGCTTGAGAAGAAATAGAAGTAGAAAGATAATAAAAGTTCATTATTGTCACTATCCCCATCGCAGTGTTTCCTCATGCTTCAAATTGTGCGTGCAGACATATATGCACACACACAATATCCTCAACCGTTTGAAAAAAGGTACGGACATGAAATCTTTTTGTAAGTAGGAGAGAAATTATTTTAAGATATATAAAATAGCATGCACACATATAAGATAAGATAATCTCATGTGTAAGATATATCTTCACAGCATGCACAGTGTACTTATAATAAACAAAATATAGTGGTTTTTGAGTCCCCAAATTATAAAATAAAAAATAGTGTGAAAATTTAAAATAGAGAATTCAAATAAAATTCTTCCATTTTCGCATTCTGTTATGTATTATATTTAGTTATATGCAATAAAAATGTGCTTTTTTTGGAACATTTTGGACAAAAAATTTGACTTCTTAAGACGTTAATGACTATTAATTTTCAGTTGTAAACTGCGTAAAATGAAACACAAATGACACTTCAGATTTTGCTTCGATAAAATCTTAAGGAATAGTAAAATTGCTAAATTTTTGTGTATATTTGGTTCTTATAGGATATTTTATTTCTACTTTATATATTAAAGATATTTCATTCGTTCATTAATTAGGTACACTTAGCTTTAATTACATTGTATACGACAAGGCACTTAAGATTTTTTTCATTGAGCTTTATTGTATTTATACAGTAGTTTTCTTAAAATGTGCCAGATTTATTATCTGAGATTTATTTTTTTGGTGACATTAAGTATTTTTTGATGAAATTTCCTTTGGATCGACTATATGTCAGAAATATCTATAGAAATTCATCGAAAATATCATTTGCCCATGCTATCAAAGTCTTAAATAGTCTTAAATTAAATGGTATTACAAGTCAAAAAAAATTCTCTAAAAGACTTACACTCTTCTTTGTCACATACATCTTCTAATTTTATTAAAAAGTCTTAGAGCAAATTGTTACAGATTTTTTAAATAAAAATTAAATAAATTTTTTGTTTTGAATGTAGAACCGAATATTTATACTTCCATAGTCAAATGTCTAATTGATATGCAAGGTGTTGCCGAATTCTACCGTCAAATTCTGAAGGGTTATAGTAGTTTACATTGGGAAGACAGATCGTCATAGAACATGGAGTTGCAAACCATGTTGAGTCGGAGTAATTCGCAAAAACAGCTATGAAGGCTATGATGTCGAGTTGAATAAAAAGGGTATTAAAGGTAAGAAATATGTAGCAATATCTCTAAAAGCCAGTAACAGCCTCCGGATAGGGATGATCACTTTTGTCTAGTGGTATGTTACGTGCGGACGGATCCATAGGTCGCGACTCCTATCTTTCACATTGGACTTCATTGGTGACCTTGACTGAACTAAGAAAAGCGAAACCATCTGATCTGTCATGGCGCCATCTACCCACAAAAAGAGCAACTAAAGTCGTCAATCTAACTTGATGCAGCAACCAAAGCCGTCATACTCACTTGACGCACCACCACCAATTAACAGTAACAACACACACGCTCGCCATATTACATATCTTGTTCATTTGCCTATCCACCGACTCACTGTTCGGGGAATACTGTAACAGCATCTAAAGGGTGTTTTTTTAGAGGTATAGAACTTTAAATTGCAATAAAATAACGATGCATTATTCGATTGACATGAATTTTTTTTATTCGAAAGATAATCCTGTAGCATTACATTTTAAATATGATTTCTGGCATATGACTGCCACGGCTGGCTCGGATGCAGTCCAATCGGGACGTCCAATTTTCGATGACCTTTTCCAACATTTGTAGCCGTATATCGGCAATAACACGGCGAATGTTGTCTTCCAAATGGTCAAGCGTTTGTGGCTTATCCGCATAGACCAATGACTTTACATAGCCCCACAGAAAATAGTCTAGCGGTGTTAAATCACAAGATCTTGGAGGCCAATTCACAGGTCCAAAACGTGAAATTAGGCGGTCACCAAACGTGTCTTTCAATAAATCGATTGTGGCACGAGCTGTGTGACATGTTGCGCCGTCTTGTTGGAACCACAGCTCCTGGACATCATGATTGTTCAATTCAGGAATGAAAAAGTTAGTAATCATTGCTCTATACCGATCACCATTGACTGTAACGTTGTGGCCTTCATCGTTTTTGAAGAAGGATTCCACCAGCCCATAAAACGCACCAAACAATCAGTTTTTCTGGATGTAACGGTGTTTCGACATACACTTGTGGATTAGCTTCACTCCAAATGCGGCAGTTTTGTTTGTTGACGTAGCCATTCAACCAGAAGTGCGCTTCATCGCTAAACAAAATTCGCTTATGAAAATCGGGAACAACGGCCATCTCGTTTTGGGCCCATTCGACGAATCTACGCCTCGCTTGATGATCGTTTTGATGAATTGCCAAACCAAACTGAGAATAAATCACTTGACAGCTGTTAAATCGGCCGCCATCTTGGAAAGTAATGCCAACTTAAACTTCTATACCTGGAAAAAAAACACTCTTTACATAAGCCAAGTAACAGCCTCTGGATAGTGGTGATCACTTTTGTTTTGTGGTATGTTACGTGCTTACAGATCCATAGGTCGCGGGTTCTATCCTCCACATTGGATTTCAAATACATTTATTAGACGCAAAGCATATTTACAAGACGATTAGTGCATTACAGCAAGATGCCAGAAATGTAGCGACAAGTGATTGTCACATGAATTGTTTGAAGTTGCGGCCGCACAGGTCATAGAAGAGCCAATACCGACGGACGAAGAATTGCCGGACGCGTTCAAACAAATCTGGTGAGCTGGGGATGTCAGCCGAAGCGACGGCAATCTGAGCCACGAGATCCTCCTTTATAGCCGCCAGCGTTTTATACACAAGCGATTTCAGGTGACCTCAGAAGAAGAAATCCAAGAGATTGAGGTTCGGGGATCATGGAGACTAAGCAGCAGCGCCGCTGCCTCCAATCAACCACCCGGGATATGTAGCATGGAGGTGTTTACGCCCCTTGGAAAATGTGCTGGTTCACCGCGGTCGCACGTACTGGTGTGTAGTGGCTGGTACTCAATACAGTAACTTTGAGAGGACGCGCTGCAAGAAAACAACATATTTTACGCCATTAAGCGTTCGGGCAGTATATTAAGATGACCATTTTTTTTTACAATGAAAAGAAGAACGAAAAATTTAAGAAAAAATTACAACTTAAATATATGAAACGTTTTATTAAATCAAACAAAAATACTCTAATTACGCTTACATTCTTTTTAATTATTATCTTAAAAGGGTATTTTTCCATTGAATGATTTTTTTTTCTTCAACATATCATTTTCTAATACATCGGAAAGTTCGGGCAAAGAATATCCTTCACACTGAATTTTACGGTAAGCACTGTAGCTAAAATATTAACATTCAATTTTGATTTATTACCAGTTGCTTCACATAAATCATTACCAATTGAAAAAACTCTTTCAACTGCCGCATTAGTTCTAGGGCAGCACAACGTAAATTCAACAAGAATAATTACATTTTCACATGGAATGTGTTCATTTTTGAAATGGTTTAAGTAACTTCACCCATATTTTAGCAATTTTTTTTAGCATGTATATTTTCCAATTGTTCCAATTTATTGGAATTTAACTATACACTCAGTCTCCTTTTTACTTCAAACAGACAATTGTCATCGATTTTAATATCAGGCTTTTCTTTCAATAGAAACTCAACGTAATTTTTTTATATCTACCCACTTTACTTGACCTAGTTAAAAAGTACCATTGAAAACTTATTTCCTGTAATATTTGTTTCAGACCATTCTTCGACACTTTGAAAACATGTTTGGTTCATCTCTGAATACAAAGATTAACAGATCAGTTTTAAAATATTGAAAAGGAGGACAAAAAAGAGGACACTTTTCGAGGAAAAACCGTCCTCCTTAAAGGAGGACGGTTGGTTATCTTAAGCATATGTATATGTTGCAGGAAAATGATGAAAAAAATTAGGGCTTTCATCAAATCTGTTGGAGATGATCAATTCAAGCAAGATGTTAAAATAACGTCTCTTTGAGAACATTTCCTTGATGTAAGTAAGTGATTCGATCAAATTCCTGAATTGTTTTAGTGAAATGATGAAAAAAACAAGTCAACATTTATAGAGCTCTGTTTTTGCTTGTTACTACTCCCTTTTACCTTCCCTCTCTCTTTCTCCGTGGGGCCGGGCTTTTGACGTGACGTACCAAAAGAAAATTATTTTAAAAAGTTTTTTAGTTTTATTTAGTTATACTCTTTGCATTATTATATTTCGATTGATGTATCATTTTTGTATGCCTGAAAATGAGAAATTGAATAAAACTTCAATTGAAAAATGTAAACAAACAAATTAGGGAATTCGACCATGTCCTCTTGATAGATAAAAAAAGCTTTTTGATCGTTTTTAAAAAGGGAAATAATAACTAAAAAAAGTGTTACAAACAAAGCAGGACATTAATGTATAATTTTTTTAAAAAAAATGTTTGAAATTCTACTACAAATAAACTTTTTTTTAAAAAAAATACCAGCCTTCTTATCTAAATATTTTGTGATTAATTTCGAATAAATAATTTGTAATTTAATGATTATTGTTGTATTAATTACTCTACTTTTAATATAATGCACCATTATTTGCTAAATAAACATCTTTAAACTCTTGACAATATGATTTCATCATTTCACTGAAGTGGGTTAGGGATTTGATCAAATCACTTACTTTCCTTAGGGAAACCACGTTAGAGTTCTTATTTTAACATCTTGCGTGAATTGATCTTCTCCCTTAGGGATTTGATGAAATCCCTAATTTAATAATTTCCCTGCGTCATATGTGTGTGTGTATATGAGGTGAATGTTGCTGAATTCCCTTTAGACTACAAATGTATCTATTCAAAATAATACAAAAGGATAACTGAATTCTTTTTTCCTGGAGTTGAAATTATATTTTTTTTTACTTGATTTTATTTATTTTTTTTTTAAAAAAAAATGAAAAATTAACAGATAACTTTGCTTGATTCGACTGATGTCGCACTTTTAAGCTACATGGGGATATTGGTGATAAACCTCGAAATATAGAACATTCTTCCACATCATGCCACTTTTGAACCTCGACAGAATTAATGTGCTTACACGGCGGGACAGTGGAACCGGGGCTCGAACCTAGGTTCATGGCCACATTGATACTGTGACAATCTCACTCGGTAGTCGTATTTTTTTGTTGCTGTTGCAATATCTTTAATACTTTCAATATTATAAATTTTACTAGAACTTTACATGTACTTAAAGCGTTATATTATCATAAGTCTTTATTGAAGTGAAGTTATTTACAACATTATTTGTATGGTGTAATTCTGTACAACTTATAAATTTTCTACCTTAACTCATCTTTAACTTTTTCAATTCCTACCATTAGCTCACACTCTCTCTATATTTATTTATTTATCTTTGTGGAATTTTCAATCGTTGATAAAATATATTTTAAAGCGCTCCATTGAGCTGAAATTTTATATGCATGATTATTTTGGATGATAATACAGTAATTTAATTATAATTAATGAAAATTAATTGCTTAAAACTAATTATTTAAAGAATTACAAATACAGCTACGTTGGCATCATTTTTGGTGATTTAGCGACCCTTTTGGCGACTTATGTCAAAACTTGAAAAAGTCTTTTTTTCTCACGTTTTAAAACATTCAGTTGAACTGAAATTTTATATACACGATTCTTTTGGATGGCAATACGATACTTAAATGATAATTAGTAACAATTAATTACCGCTTAATGTTGTGATTCTGTTCTATGTATATACATATTTATATTAATCGTAACTATTTAATAAAAAGTAGCTAAGATAAAAATTTTTCTTTGTTGATCTAAGTAGGAATTGACTTAAATTTTTTTTATATTCCTTGTGTTATAAATGCAGAGGTCGGGACATATTTCTGTTTCATTTTACGACTTAAAAACAAAATCTTGAGAATTCAAACGTGATTGAATGTGTTATCCAAATGATGAAAGCAGAATTATTTTGACTTTTAAATGTCTTGAGCAAAAAAAAAAAAAAAACCATTATGAATCAGTAAAAAGAACTGCACTTTCCCCATGAATTACTAACACAAAAATGTTTTTTTAAAAGAATATTTTTCGCCTTTATATTCGAGCGAAAACTGTAGATATCGAAAGTGTATGCTCGAATTTTTACAAAAATTATTAAGCTAAAACATTTGTTTCCCGTTAAATATTTGCTGTTTAAAGTTTTAAACAGCAAATATTTGCTGTTTCTTTGGTACTGAAAAACTCACGGATCCAGCATCTGTTTGCGACACTTTTAAGCTGGTATAAACAGATTTATTCTTAAATCAAGCTTAATGGTAAAAATCTATAAGCAGAATGCAAGAAAAATTTTAGGAATATTTATTTTTCTGTTTAGAATAGAAATAGAAATTAATTAAGCATGATGTTGGGCACATTAATGGAAACATAACTAGAGGAAAAATAAACACTTCTATATAATGGATGAGGTGTGTCGAAAAAATTCTTCCAGCATTTTTGATCGTTTTAGGAAATGAAAAGTTTAAATATAATAGTTGTAGTTTTATTTATAAAGTAACAAATTAAATATACTGTTACAAAAATTTAAAAGAACTATAACCCAGTCTTTCTCAAACTGTGGGGCGTGCCCCCTTGGGGGATGAGATAACTCTACGAGGGGGGCGCGAGCATATTGAAAAGTCAAAACGAAAGATTATTTAAAAAAATATTAGTTTACTGAAAGTAAACAAACAAAGTACTTTCTGATATAATAAAATATAAAATACACATTTACACTGATATAATACACTAATAAATGTCTCAGCACTGTGCAATGTATTTTACTATTAATTTAACAATGCTAAGTTGAGAACAAGTTTAATAATTATCAGTGATCCTACGGGCTTGTATTATCACTTATCTTGATAATTTTTTTTGTACGGTTTTTATTTAACTCCTTAGCTGCCAATTAAAAGTTACGTGATTCGCTTCTCAATGCCACCTTTTTCCCCGTAGACGAGCATATTTTGATGGTTTTTTGAGGGGGAGAGGGAGAAGAAAAGGAATAAAAGTAAGCAAATGCTTCTAAAATAAGTAAATCCTTCGCAAACACTATCAGGGTCATTTTATTGCATTTCAAAGCCTTCGGAATAGTTTTATGGATAGCACTGCACATAAAAGATCGTACTTCGGAAAGACGTATATATACGTCCAGAAAATGAATGCTTTGGCTGAGCGAGACGTTTATATACGTTGGTGGCACATAAGAGGTTAAAGTCGTATTGTAGCTTTAGTGTCAAGGTATAGTATTATTGAACTCAATGCATTGTTATTGTAGGGAGGGGGGCGGGATGAAAATGATGAATGAATAGGAGGTCGCGTTTATTGAAAGTTTGAGAAGCACTGCTATAATCAAAAATTTTAATAGTTTCTATGTCACTACTAATAAGTTTTTACAATTAAAATACTGATTTGCTTATATTCTTATTAGAGCTAAATATGTTAAAAATATATAAAGAAAATCAAAAGATTAATATATTTTATTATTACAATAATAATTTGTTGAGAATTTCTCAATCTATTTAATTTTTGATTGAGCCCGGCGTTTATTTTGTTTCTATATACAGTAAAAAACAAGGTACAAGAAAAATATTCCGCTATAGTTTATTTATTAGGTTGGTGCATACGAAATATTGGATTTTCTTTATGTGTGATCATTTGTCTCCCAGATTTCGTTATGCTTTTGTTTTTGGCGTAACCTCATTTACAGTGGTATTGTCCATTGCCAAAGATGGAATCTCAACACAAGAAAGAGTTTCTCAAAAGTGTTCCCTTTCGTTATTTGGTTTGAATTTCGTAACAATATGAATTCAACAGATATTCGTGTAATTTTTTTATATGAGCAGGGGCGTAGCTACCACCGGATCAAGCCCCCAGACTACAGGGGGTCCCAACATGTGTAACGTACTGTGGTATTTTTAAAAAAGTTTGTTTTTCATACAAGTCTCCTCCCCTCCCAAGAAATGTTGGTACAGGCCCACTCAGGACTAGCTACATCAATGTGTAGGAGTATAAACTTGGTAATAATGCTGTACAAGCTACATGCAATATAAACGAGGCCTTTTGAGTGAGTGAGTGAATATTTACGTCACACTGTTCAGCTACTCTAGGGCTTTTGGCGTCGGACCTCGTAATTTCGAACCATGGTCAAGTGACGAGGATGACACCTGAGCTGGTATCCCCTCTCTTAACTACCACACGACACCCTGGGAAGACGTTTGAGCTCTCGATCGATTTAACGTGCATCGCTCCCCATCACGGTGGGTCTTCAGTGGGACTAGGCTCGAACTCATGACACGCCTGCCACGAGTCCGATACCTTGACCACTAGGCTACAGCGGCCACTAGGCATTTTGGGAGAATACTGTTAACGATCGAAAAAAAACAGTGTTGGTTTTAAAAGTTTTGGTATGACAAAATGAACCGCGTGGAAGACTCAAAACATCTGTGAAAAATGATGCTCTGAAAGCATTAATGGAAACAAATCCGACCGCATCTATTATACTACCAGTACATTATTGAAAAGTATGAAAATTATACGCCCATCACTTGTTGATTGGCATTTGACAATACTTTTCCACGACAACGTTCAGCCGCATACGTCGTGCAAAATAATTGCAAAATTAAATGAATTAAAATATGGAATTTTGCAGCACCCACCTTATTCATCGAGTCTTCCACCAATCGATACTTTAATTTTTTTTTGAAGCATTTAGAACAGTGCTTCTCAAACATTCAATTTTTGCGAACTAATTTTCAATCATAATTTTAAACGTGCCCACCTCCATACAATAACAATGTATTGAATATAAAAGTCATAATATACTTTGAAGCTAAAGCCTACGGTACGACTTCAATTATAAACCGTACAAAATATCAAGACAAGTATTAAATTTTAAATATAATTTTGTGTATGGGACAAAGCTCACAGAGTCACTAGTAATTATTAAACATATTCTTAACTTAGTATGAAATTAATGATGGAATACGTTGTGCAGTGCATTTATTACTCATGCCCCCTGTCTGACATAGCCAGATCGAAATTCATTGGGGCAATGGGCTAGATGTACGCCTGTCGTTGGCCTTAGCACCATACAGGCGACAGTACGATTTAGCTCGGTGAAATTCCCAAAGGGATGATAGAACATTGCGATAGATGGCACCACCATCTATCTCCACCTCCACAATTTAGGTATGGAACTGAAGTGGAGGGAAATTTTCTCCAGTTCCCTGCACTCGTGATTCAGCCCACAAGACTTTCGGGCCTACTGATTTAACGAGCACCTCGGAGGGTATTTAGCGGTACGGGCATCGAACCCAGACCTTCCGGTGCTCTAACCACTAGGCTACCCACGGCCAGTACATTTATAAGTATATTATATCAGTGTAAATGTGTAATTTATTTTTTTATTATGTCAGAATGTATATTTTGTTTTGTTTCTTTTCAGAAAATTAATGTATTTTTAAAAATAATCTTTTATTTTCGACTTTTCGATTTGTTTGCGCCTCCCTGGTAGAATTAACACCCCCACCCCAGTGGGGAACGCCCCTCACTTTGAGAAACGCAGATTTATAGAGCAGTTTTATGCTCTAAACGTTATGAAAATTAAGACATTGTGAAAAATTCCGTATCGTAGTGTATTCATTTTAAAGATCAGAATTTTTCTAACAGAGATTTATGCATTAAAGTTTCATTGAGAAAAGTATATTGAAGTAAATGTTGAGTATTTTGATTAAATAAACAGCTTTGGTAAAAAAGATATGAAGTTTTATATATTCGTTTAAAAATCCGATATTTTATAAGCACCTGTGGTATATATTTTATACTGTACTCATATAGTGTATGAATATTTCAGACGAAAAAACTAATTTTTTCACTTGAAAAGCAACAAATTCAAATTGTATTTATTCTTCAGTATCATGTTATAACCACAAAATTTACTGACAAATTCGGCAACCACAGGAGCCTGTAACGAACGAAGGACATTGGCACCGCAAGTTACTTTATTCGGAAAAGGAAAACCATGTTTTGAGGAATATTTTGTCAATCCCACATCTCTGATGAGGAAATACGATGGCCACAGTGACCTCACCAATGACGTCATAGAAGTACATTTGATACGAACTACTATTCCATTTCGATATTTACCTAGGAATCTGACAGCTAAAGTCACATTTCATTCCCTCTAAATTGGAATTTGGTGTCATGTTCTGTGATTTTAATGTATTATTGAAAATTTTAGAGCATCAAAGAAGATATCAAAAATTTATTGCCATAAATATTTATTTTTTCAATTGCAAAATGGAAAATGGATATCACAAAATTCGAATTGATACAAAATGGCTAAAGATCAATTTTTTATGAGTGTACGCATACATAAATGTAATGCTTACAAAAACATTTCCATAAATGAAAATAAATTTTAACCAAATATAGAGCTAAAGTACACTGAATTTCGGCAAACGATTTTCTTTTTCTATCTATCGTAGTTTGAGTGAAAATATTCTTCGAAACATTTTTTTTAATTTCAAATTTATATTGTAGGTTGCCAATCTCAACATATCATTTAGTTGTATGTATATTATCGTTTGTATGTGTGCGAATTTCTATACATATATCGCAATGTAATGATTGGTCCAATCTTTTTGTTTGTTAAAAAAGTTGTTTAAAACTTTTAAACATAAAATAATTTAAAATTTAAAAAAATAGTGAAAAAAAATTTGGATTTTTTAAAATTTGATTAATTAATTAACTTTTTAAAAATTTAATTCTAAAACTAATTTAATGAAATTAATATTGGTATTTAATATACTTGCTTATATCAAAATGCAAATCCATTTTGATAACGATGAGAAATAAAAAGTAGCGTTAATTATGAAAATGCAGCATAAAAAAAGCTGTTTAAATAATTTATTTGATTGTATACTTGTGGTTGTGCATATATTTTGGTGGAGCAGATTGCAGATAAAAGCATCTTTTTTTTAAACCAGAGATTTTAGATCAAAATGTTTTTGACGAACAAAAATCATACAGTTTTCTTCTTTCTGACTTAAAAATAATAAACAATTCGCCATTTTATTTGAAAGTATCACAGTAATTTTTCAGTTTTCATCTTAAGAAGTGAAGTGTTTTCACAAAACATGAACAAAAAGTTGAAAAGACTAAATAAAAAAAGTACTTCACGCTTATCTGTATATGAAATCCTTAAAATTTAATCTCGCTTTAAGAATAAATTAACGTATTGAAACTGAAATTTTAAAAACAATTAATCATATATTGCAAAACTACTTCATCCGTATCACAAAATATCTACAAATAAATGGAAGACAAAAAAGTTCAACAACTCTTACGCGAAATGCCTTCCCATTACATAAATACCCGTTTACCTTTTTCAGATCTAAAAATAACCGTAGATCCGCCATTTTGTTTCCAGATATCAAAATAATTTCGAACTAATATCTAAAACGCCGAAGCACTTCCACAAAACACCGGCTACAAAGAAATGAAGACATAAGGGAACAAAAAAAAAAGCACTTTAGGCTCATTTCCGAATATAAAAGTGCAGAGGAAGTTATACCACTCAGATCTCAAGCAGGCTAAAGGCAATTTTCGAAAGAAAAAAGCCTTAACTCTCTTCTTTTTTTTATTCTTATTTCATTCTCCCAAACTACCTTTTTGCCTCTTTTTTTCTGTAAAAAAAGAAAACTTGCGAGGAAAAATAAACACATGCCGAACTGCAACAAAAGAGGCAAAAACGAATCTCATTCGTTTTTGAATGAGAATTTCAGCAACAAAGAGTGGCAACGGCCTTTAACGGGAAATGAAGCAACCTTCTTTCTTTTGTGAAGGTATTTATATACCCCATTACCTTGGAAGAAATCTGTTGAACTTCTGCCAGTTATCAAAATTTGAGAACAGTTACCTTCTGGGCATATTTGCAGTCGACATCCACATGGGCTCACGTTCTGCAAAATCCATTTTTCTTGCGACAATAAGCCGTTCTTTTTTTTTTTCCCCCCTTTTCTCTTAATCATTTTTTGTTAGATTTTTTTTGAAGTTTCCAAACGGCACATTTGTAAACAACGAAGTGTTTTGTGGTATTAATGCTTCGTGAAGTGTGAATTTGAATATTACGCAAGTGTTTCCGAGCATCATCCGTTATTTTTTACATTTTTTTATGTACGGAAAAAATCGACAATTGAAAATGTTCCCAAAATTAGGGGTCTTCATCCCGTGGCTGCTGAAAGAATTTTAGATACCCCTTCTTTGAATTTTAGGTGATTTAAAAAAAAATTGCCCTGGTTGCTTTTTTGTGTTAGAAACGCCATTTTTTCTTCATATTTACAACATTTCACTGATATATTCTGATGGACACTGATAATTATCTATTTCAGATAACATTTTCTGAAGATGAATTTTTGAAAAGAGCTATAATTTTTGTCTGCATTGTTGTAACAATGCACGCCCGGTTTGGCTAGTTTGGCTGAGAAATCGGCTTTCGACTCCAACTTTTGTCATTGTTTTAACAGTTGCATTGTTACAACGATGGAGACGAATCTAAGTTGGCATCGAAAATCGGTAATTAATTTCATTAATTTTACTGCATATGAATTAATGAATTAATATTTGAAAAAACTGCATTAACATCAAATGTCATCCACTACCAGTATAAAATTTTTTATTTGATCTAGATTGGATGAATAGAAAGTATTTAATTAACGATTGAAAAAATTGAACAAGATAAATATATATAGGAAGATTGTGAGCTAATAGTAGGAATTGAAAAAAATCTGACTATGCATAAAATCTGAGATATTTTTAGAAAAAAAGGAAGACTTTTTAAAAAAATCTTCAATAGATTTGTTAAGTGTTTTAATTCAATATATATATATATATATATATATATATATATATATATATATAAATCTGTAAAAATATATATATATATTACAAATCTGTAAAAACCGTCTCTTCCATTAGAATCAATAGAAGTCTGGCAAAACAAACCTTTTTTTATGCAAATATCCTGACTACAATATTTTTTTAACAGTAGTGTGGTCCGTGGTACTCTGTGAATTTACCGTTGTGGACCAGAGTAAATTTATTAATTTGTCCCTCAAGCGTGAATGGTTGAAAAAACCCCTATTCACAGCGATTATTTTTAGATAATTATTTTTTTAATGTTCCTATTTAATCGAATTTTTTGCCGCTCTTAGAAACATCCGTCTGACAGACGGGTACGCAATTTTTATTTTTTTTAAAAAAATGTATCACCTTAAAAACTGTTTTAAATGTCCTTATCGCTCATGTAATTGAATAGAATTTTTAATATTTGAGTCTTTATGAGGCACACTGTATTAATATATTTTTATCACAAGAATTGTGAGTAATATTTTTATAAAAACTGGTTACAAATTATTTATATTCATGTAAAAATAATTAAAAATAATAATATCAAAAACGAAAAAACTATAGGAACATCCGTATGATAGACCGTAGATAGATCCGTATGATATATAAGAAAAATCGCACATATCGTGAGTTGAAAAAAATCGCCAAGTACCACCACGTGATCCTCTCACTGGGTAGAGTCCAACTGAAGATGTCAAGGTAGCCAGCACCCCAAAACCTCACACCACAGCGTTATCTACAGACATCAAAGCAAATCATCCCCGTCTGACAGATGGATGTTTCAGTCAGAGGGTTAAGATTATTTAATTTGAGATTCTTTAATGATTGCATATGAACTTATCAGCACACTAACCGATACTCACTCACTTTGATGGATATTTCATGATATTGTAAGAATATATACAGGGCGATTCATAAAGAAGAATACAGTTTCAATACATAATAAATCAGAAACAATATAAGATATTATATTTTACCTGTAAAACACAATTGTAAGAGACAGTTCAAAGTTCTGTTAGAGACAGTAACAGATGCTCTATGTGTGAAACACATTTGTGACGGATCTATACGCTATTTCCTAATTAATCCTCTTGGGAAATCTTTGGACTATTAATTCGCGTTATTCACAACCAACCCTTCGGAAGAAAATAATCGTGATATGTAAATTAACTTACTATAAATAGGAGAGGTTTTCTAGCTTGAGAGAGAGAAGGAAAGAAGATATATACTCGAGCCAGGTGAGATTGCTACTGAAGGTATAATATTAGAATTAGAGTGATTTGATTATTAGGAGGAAAACTTAAAGTGACGATTGTTCAGTAAGATTGAATTAAGATTAGATCAAATCGGATAATAGGTTAGATCCTTAATTAAGATAAGGATCCAGTTTGTTAGTTGCCTAATCGTTCACGTTTTAATGCAAATGTTCCATTTTCACGGTTTTCATTGAGATATTATCTTAATAACATTAGTTGAAATTGTGTCTGTTCTTAGTGAGGAAATAAATAGATTTGTTGAATCATGTCGAGTGTTTCTTCCCTTCTCCCCTCACATCTAGATGCCCGCGAGAGAGGGAGGCATTGAGTCGGCAATCCATTTCCGCCCAAACGCGTGCTAAGGTATCTGAATCAAGTCCATCGAGAGATAGAGGCTGAGATACATTGGTTCAGCTCCGCTAGATGAACAGGAAGGATAGGGACGAATACCTTGTCCTTTACGTACCTCCACTCAAAGAAATCCCTAAGTGTTAAGTTAGGACTTCTGAATGCCCACTGGGTAAGTGGCATTCTATAGTCCCCGATTCGTCCAATCCATGGGTGAGGGAGATGTTCATCGAGGTAATCTCGCGCGTTGACCGACCAGTGTAGTGGCGCACCATCCAATTGCAATTGAAGAATGAAGTTGTCAATTTTGTCCTGCAACTGTGGCATCAACCAAAGAGATTTAACATATCCAAAAAAGTGGCCCCCGTGACATTTTGCTAAATTCAAGAACACAAAAAACCTTTTCCTCTGCAAACGCAGCCATTTTGACTGACTAGTCACATGACACACATGCTATTGTCTACGTCACTTCCGTCAGGGGCTAGACACAAACTTTAAGAGTTCATCTAACTTCCGGTTCGATGAGGTGGTGCTTATGTTTGATTGTCATTGTTTTACAACATCTGGAAAGTGTACTCTTTTTTATGAATCACTCTGCATGTGTGTTTTTAAGTTCTTCATCTCTAAATCCTATGATATTAAGCTTTCGATCTTTCGACTGTACAAAAAAAAACCTATTACTATAGCCCTCGTCTTTTGCTTAAAAAAAGACAACTTGTATTTCTAACTTGAATTTCTTCTCTTATGTTAAGACCAGTGGTAGCATATCGCGCTTCCACACCACAGGTCCGGGTTCTATTCCCGGAATGGGAAAGGTCAACTCAGCATTTCATCCCTACTGCAGTGGGTCGATAATTGAGTATCAAGCTTGCTTGGGGACTGGGGGGTTCGCTTCAGACTGACCACATGATCAGGACATCTGCTCATGCACCTCAGCGCCCAATGGTCACGTATACTAGGACAGGCACAGTAGGTCCTGGCCCTCACGGGCTGTTGCGCCACTGAGTTTGAGAGTGTAAGTATGTTTTAAGCCCCGTACCTTCCCCCCGGGGGGAGTCAATTTCTGCAAAACCAGTTCTCAAGAAAAGGAGCATGCCTAACGCATTTCATTCTTTAGGGATAAAACTTATGGAATGCTGGCCACGAGTTTGGGACCATCGATAGGGTAGGGCGGCCAACTAATAATTTCGCAGAGATGAAATAATAATAATAATCTTCTTTTTGTTTTGTCTGTGGATTTAGTGCATTTCTATATTGGTCCAAAAGACCTAAAAAAAGCAAGGCTAGTTCTAAAGCTTGAGGGCTGTAAAGAAAGCCCTGTGGGGATGCATCAAGTTTAAACAGAGGTAGGTACACAAGAATGGCCTTGCAGTCAAAAGTATAGTCTGGTGTTAATTCGGTTTGCAAATAATTTCTGCAGATGGAGTAAGATTAGATAGGGCAATAATCATGAAAAATAGGGTAAAGGAAAGGAAAAGCTCCATTTAACCATTATTGTTATAAGCATAAACAAATAATATAAAAAAAATATTTTTTTAGTCAACTCCTACTTAGGTCAATAAAGAAATATTTTTTGTTACTTTTTATTAAATAGTTACAATTAATATAAATATGTATAAAAATATGACGGAATCGCAATATTAAGTGACAAAATAGAAAGCGATTTTCCTTGAAATTTTTTCCATTTTTCTTTCTATATAGGGTGTTGGACTATTTTTTGTTTGTGTTTGTTACTATCTATTCATTCATTGAATTTAATTATTCTAATAAAATAACATAGCAAAAAAGAAATCACATTCTCAGAAATTAGGCCATCCCAGATGGGATTCGAAGTCACGACATTTGGATTAGAAGTCCAGCGTGCTATCCATTGCGCTACAGGGACACAACGAACGATTTTCCTTTCTATATATTGTATGTTGTTGGACTATTATTATTGTTTGTTTCTATTTATTCATTTTTTAATTTGAAAAAACTGTATTAACATCAAGTGCCATGTAGTACGTTTAAAAAATGTATTTAAACTTAAATGGATGAATAGAAAGTATTTTACTAACGATTGAAAATTTCAACAAATTATATATATATATATATATATATATATATATTTAGGAGAGAGTGAACTAATAGTAGGAATTGAAAAATGTAACCAATTTTATATATAGTAACAAACTTATGTGTTACTTTGCGGTACTTTGCTCTGTTATACGTTTTATATTTATTTATCATAGAACCAACTCCTAGCTAAAAATAGAACTCGATTCTTTTTACTACTTTGATATTTTAGATGTAGATATTTTTTTAAAGAATAATGATTTAGAATTTTGGCTCTATAAACTTCACTAACACTTTGTTTATCTAATATCTGCATAATTATAATTCTAGAGTTGATTTTGATTTTCATTCTCTGACAAAAAAAGGCGATTTTTTTTCGTAGGAAACTTGTGCCATATCGCGAAATTATTCGTCTGTACACAAAACAGGCGGCTTTTACGAGTACGTTAAACAATAAAACACATTTTTACGAGCAAAACCTTTCAACCCCACCGACATAAAACGCTACGCAGACTTTGAAACCTGGCAGTTCGACCTTCTCAGTTCTAAAAAGCAGAAACTGTCCAGTTTTTATTTTATACCAATGGAATTCATAGATTTTGTAAATGCATTTAGAACAAAATTTACTTAACACTGCTTTGCGCGCGCGCGGAAATACATATACTGCAAACTTTGATTTACAAAATCGTTTTTACAATAAATTACACTTTTAATGCATTGGCAACTCTACAATTTTAGGAAAAAAAAACAAGAACTACTAAAAATAATATGTACTTAAAGTTTAAGTAAAGTATTTCATTTGCCAATGCTTGTTAGCTCTTTCAATAGGAATTATTTAAGAAATATTTTATATATAATTTATAAATCTCTATAAAAAAGTTTTTCTTGATGCTGTAATAAATTTATTTATACATAAGGTACAGTTAGTAAAAATGTGGTATAAAAAATCGAATTCAACTGAAGAGGAGTACCAAGAACTATTTGCCAAGTAATCCCCTCTCTGCCTTCCAGTTCATTCTCGAAAAATCCGTTTACATCATAGATCGAGAAGCTATAGATTTCTCCAGTAATTTCCAGAAGCATCCATATGGTCAACAAATTGGGTCACAAAAAATGATGGCAACTTCAGTGTTATTTAGAGGAAAAGGTGATTAGAAACATAGTTTATGAAGAGGCACTAATTGTACAAATTAAAATGCGGAAATGAAAACTTGAAACTAATTTTTTCCCCTATTTACAATATATTGAAAAAAATTAGAACTACATAATACATGTAATACAGTTTTACAATTTGAGCTACGAGTATGAACTGTTGTATAATTTGTACAATGTGGGATGGTCCGCCGTTGGTCATATAGGGGGTTACTCCCCCTATCAATAGTAATAAGAATTTTTTCTTAAGTTGACATCGTGAAACTCTTTTGTACGACACCTCGATTTTGTCGAAATTTAGGAAAGCTGAAATAAGGAGAGTTTATTAACGTCGCATTATAATGCAACAAGAAGGCTATTGACGATGGAACTCGTTATTTTGAACCACGGTCAAGTGACGAGGATGACACTTGAACTGGAACAACACTCTCCAAACTTTACACTCTACCAACGTGAGGATTTTAGGCAACGATAGATGTGAACGTGCATCAGCCCCTTTACATGGTGGGTCTTCAGTGACTCTAAGGCTCGGGCAAATGACACACTGGCTACATTGATTGATTGATTGAACATTAACGTCGCACTGTTCAGCTACACGAGGGCCTTTGGCGACGGACCACGTAATTTTGAACCATGGTCAAGTGACGTGGGCGACACCTGAGATGGCACCCCCCCTCTTCTAACAATCACACCACACCAACGGGAGGACGTTTCAGCTCTCGACGGATTTAACGTGCATCGCTGCCCTACACGGCGGGTCTTTAGTGGTACTGGGCTCGAACCCGTGACAAAGCAAGCCACGGTCCGATACCTATACCACTCGGCTACCGCGGCCACCACACCGGCTACAAGTCCGAGATCTAGAGTACCGTGTGAGTGAGTGGATATTAACGTTGCACTGTTCAGCTACATGAGGGCTTTTGGCGACGGACCACGTAATTTTGAGCCTCGGTCAAGTGACGTGGACGACACCTGAGCTAGCACCCCCTCTCTTAACTACCACACCACACCAACGGGAGGACGTTTGAGCTCTCAACAGATTTAACGTGCATCACTCCCCCTACACGGCGGGTCTTTAGTGATATTGGGCTTAAACTCGTGACAAGACCAGCCATGATTCGATACCTTGACCACTCTACTACCGTGGCCACTCTAGGGCAGTGATCCGCAACCCCCGGTCCTTGGATCAAATGGTGCCGGGTCGCCTAAAGAACACTAAACCATTGCCATTATATTTAAAGTGGTGCATTTCTCTCGGATTTCCGCAACGTTCTACGGAAATCACTTTAGATTCCCCGTTAAATCACTTTTATTCATTTTGGTATAACTATATTTTATTCCGAAGGCATATTTAAATGTAACTAAATTAAAATTGTTAAATCAAAACAATCTAAAATATAAACACTCAACGTGTCCCACCCCCAGTGGGCCGCGGTAAAATTATCAAACGTTGACCGGTCCGCAGCGATAAAAAGGTTGCAGGGCACTGCTCTAGGGTGCCACAGCCATCTAAGAAAGTTGAAAGAACGTTTTATCAGTTATTTTGGGTGGCCGCGGTAGCCGAGTGGTATGGGTATCGGACCGTGGCTTGCTTTGTCACGGGTTCCAGCCCAGTATCATTAAAGACCCGCCGTGTAGGGCAGCGATGCACGTTAAATCTGCTGAAACGTCCTCCCGTTGGTGTGCCAGCTCAGATGTCGTCCACGTCACTTGACCATGGTTCAAAATTACGTGGTCCGTCGCCAAAAGCCCTCGTGTTGCTGAACAGTGCGACGTTAATATTAAATCAATCAATCAATCAGTTACTTTGGAACCATTCTATCTTAAAATCTGAATCACGATCAGATAAATCTTCAGATCCGAACTTCCACACATCTATCAGATAGAGTTGCCAACACATGACTGGTGCTGTTTTAACCGTGCCGTGGGTTCGAGTCTTGATGTCATTTAAGATTTCTCACGTAGTGGAAAGATACATATTGTCTCTATCTAGATTCAAAATCTTCATGTTGGTGTAATGTGGAAGTTTGGAGAATAAAATACTTTGCTCAGGTGTTGTCCTCGTCACTAGACTCGAAGGCTGTCGTTCAAAGCCCTTGTGGTTCTTCGAAATTCAATGATAATTCTTTTCATGGAATTTTTTGAGTCACATTTGTAAAAAGTGAAATAATTCTTGTTATTTAGCACAAATGCTTATGAAAAATAACTAGAATCACGTTTCTGTTATCGCCAAGAAACCGATATGATGTAGGTTAGGAGTCTTCAGCCTTTTACGCTCGAGGGGCCAAATTAATAAATTTACAATGATCCTCGGGCCACAAGAGTGTCAAATTAAATATTGTAGAGAGAAAATTTATATATAAAATAGGGGAGGTTTGAGTTTTACAAGATTAGAACTGATTTTAAGGGAAGAGATGGTGTTAACAGATGTATATATATATGTGTGTTAAAGAGTTAAATGGAAGTAGAAATAAAATACACTCATGAACAAAAAAAATGGCGCACCAAGAAGGAGTCATCAAAATAAAACGAAATTTTACATACGTAATGACTACTTTGATATAAGTAAATGATTAGAAAATCAAAGACACAAAGGATACTTTATTTCGAAAAAAAGGCAAAGTAATGGAGAATTTAATACCCCGTAGAACAGTGGCGTAACAGAGAACACTTGGGTCCCCCTGCAAAGTCAGGTATTGGGCCCCAAAGTTGGATTTTACAAAGGGCTACTTGGCGATAGTCAGGCTGTGGGCCCTCTAGACCCCTGGCCCCCCCCGCGATGCGGGGGTTGCGGGGGTGCACGTTACGCCACTGCTGTTGAACCTTCTCTAGCGCAAATGCACGATGCGATACGATCGGGCACTGAAGCATGTAAGTTATGTATGATGTCTTGAGATATTTCGTTTCATATTCACTGTAATTTTGCCTCTCGTTCGCTTAAACTCGTGGAATGTCCAACTCGCCGTCCCAAATGATCCCAAATATGCTCAAATGGAGACAAATCCGGGAATCGAGCTGGCCAATGAAGGGTAGTAACAGTGTGGAGACAATCATGTGACACCCTAGTCGTGTGAGGTAGAGCATTGTCTTGTTGAAAAAAAGACTCTTGGGAGCCATTGCATGAGTGGCAACACATGTGGTTACAGAATGTCATGGATTTACCGCTGGGCTGTCATGGTGCCACGGATTAATACTAGGGGTGAGACCGTGTATTGTAAGCAATGGTACCCCATACCATCACACTAGCAGTGGGAGTGGTGTATCGCTGTAAAGCAAAGACAGGATTGAGATGTTCATCACGGGGTCTTCACACACAAACACGACTTCGTATGGTTTGAGAAGACACAGGGTCCCCTAATGAAGGTGCTACCTGTGCCTGGATGGCGGCCGATGAAGCAGTTGGCTGTGCGCGTGCATTTCTTACGATGTGGCGGTCTTCTCGACGACTGGTCTGTCGAGGCCGTCCTGAGTCTGGTCTTCACATAAATGACATCTCCCGGATCCACTGGTCTCAACACCTCCTCACAACACAATCAGAGCGGCCTAATTGACGAGCTACTCACCTTGCTGACCACCCAGGTTCCATCATGCCGATGATTCTCCCCACTCAAACTGCGACAGCTGCTCATATTGTCTTCGAAAACGGCGTAATAGCATGTATACCTCAGCTCTTCCTTTGTAAATGATTCAGCACACCCAAACAAACTTTGGTTACCTGTTTTATACTCCACGGAGAAAGACGTTAAACGCCCTCAACCAGCTGTACGTAATGCGCAATCACGCTGCATTTCTGATTTGCATATCTCCCCGACATGTACCTTCATGCCAAGTATCGTTACGATCCCGCAATTATTTTTTGGTGTGCTAATTTTTTTGTCCATGAGTGTACTTTATGCAAACCTGCTAAAGATAAGAGATTTTACAGAGAACCAGACTTTTTTTTAATATTTAAAATTCTTTAAAATACCGTAAAAGTTTTGAAGAATTTTCGTTTTTTGCAGAAAATTTTATCTCAAATGGATATCAAGCACATCAGCGAAATATTTTAAGTATCAAGAATAACAAAAAAATGGCGATTTTTAGGACAAAAAAAGGTTTTTGAAATTATCTCAAATTTAAATGAGGAGCCACTAAATTATCTTCAGCGGGCCAATCGTAGCCTGCGGGCCATTGGTTGAAGATCCCTACTGTAGATCTACGGGTTTTCTTTATTAAGTATTTAAAGAAAAATTAATATAATCTAACTAAACTTTCAGTAAGAGGTGAAATTTAAACTTTTTTAAAATCTCCCTTCCTACCTCTCAACTCTTTAATCAAGGAAAAATTAATTATGACAAGCATATGTACAAAGGAGTAGCGAAGTTTTATGTAAAAACTACGGGATCGGTTTTAGAATATTGAATATTTAAAGACATCTGAATATCTTAAAATCCATATTGAGATGCAGGAAAGATAAAAATGAAATAATGATGCAAAAATAAGAATAAATCAATATATAAAAAAAACGTAATTCTCTTAATGATGCACCAGAGCTCGCAGTTTGCTTGTTAAAAAAATGGACTTTTTTTTGGAAAATAAAATGCTCAAAAATTTGAAGAAAATAATTTTTTTTACGTGGTTTCTTTTTTTTATGTTATAAAATTTGAAATCACGAGAAATAAAATCAAGTTGAATATTCACTATTTCATGACAACGAACGTTGTTAAAGGAGGGGATAGTAGCTTACGTATTATACCGCCAAAGCAAAAACCATCGCAAAATGTTATCATCGTATGTGCAAACAAGATAGTTGTATTTTTTACCAGCGCAGAAATAGTTTTCCACTGTTGGATATCTATCTCAGTATTTGGCAACATATATATATATATTTTCATTTAAAGAATTGGACGACGGTATAATACATAAGTACCAAAAATTTAAGGCTTGATTAACAAATATGCTCTCTTACCCAAAACTAAAGGATTTCTCTTAGTAATATTTGATACTTTTGTTTCTCCTATGTTTACTCATATTTTCTATGCTTGGACTACATTTTCTTTCCAAATTTCAGATTCATGAATTTCTGAACACCGAAGAATTTCTTTTTTAGTAGATTCATAAGCTAAAACTTTCTATTGTGATATGAAATGCTGATGATTTTATTGAGATAATAACACAATTAAACTGAAACAATAGCAGAGTAAGCTTTAGTGCATTAAAAATAACTAGATTTAGCCAAAAATCAATCTAAAAAAAATCCTGTCAAAATACCAAGAGCTAGTTTAAGCACAAACGTTATGAATTATTAGGTCATGAGGGTAATAATTTGTTAAGTAGTGTAAATAATTTATATCTGAATATTTAATACGTTAATATTACATTCTGTTGTATTCATTTTATGATAAAAATTAAATATCCTTTACATTATAATTGCGTTTCAATGAAAACGGCAAAATATTGGCGATACAGCCAAGTTGGCATAATTCTTAGTAACTTGGCAACGATATAAATGCTTCTGGAAATTACTGGAGAACATAACGATCTATGACGTAAGTCGATTTTTTGATAAAACGCTGCAATGTAGGGGGCTCCCAGACAAATCGTTTCCTTTGCACTCTTCTTCAGTTAAATCCAACTTTTTACCACCATTTTTACTTTCTATACCTTATGCATAAAAAACTATTACAGCCTTACGAAAACCATGTATACAGAGAGAGAAAGAAGACCTATATAAATTCTTAAGGGAAAATATGAATTACATGTCTCATATCCAATCATTGGTGGACAATTAATAAAAAAAATGTATTATGACGAATAGGCTTTAAGGAAACTACGAAAAATCAATGAAAATGAGCCCTTATATGTAGCACACATTGTCACTCAATAGGCTAAGTTCATGACGATCACATGATAAATGTAGTCACGTGTTCACCATTGAATTCAAAACCGACATTAGACTTGCACTTGTTCTACTAGCAAAATTTACATACAATTTCACATTTTATAATTCAAGTACTAAGATTCTTCAAAAAAAGGTTTTGAAAATTAAAAAAATCTCATATTATGTATGCATTTTTAAAGCAAAGGCGTTTTGCTTATTAATGTGCATTATTGTTGCTGAAATATTTATACATATAATCGTTGTAAGATTTTATATAAGACAAATATATACCGATTGACATAACGTGATAAATTCAATTACATGTCCATGATTGCATTTATCACGTGACTGTGACGTCTGACTTATTTATGAACTGATTGACTGTAAATATGCGATTGCACTTTATCATGTCATACGAATTTAGCCCATTCCGTAAAAAAAGTGACGATAACATTGAAAAGATTCTTTTTAGAAAAATTCTAAAATGAATTGATTAGTAAAAATATAGTTTCAACTATCAATTGCGTGCTTTTAGGATCTTATATAAAAATGCAAGCTATGCTAAAATATGCTTTGTTTATGTTGAAAATTACAGTAAAAAAAAGAACTGAAAGACGCAACGTTATTTGATAGGTTTTTCTGGGCAAACTTTTGATCTGTTTATTCGAAGTACTTTTCCCAGCATTTTTCAATATGACTTTTGGGAAAACTTTTTGAAGTGATAACTTCTTTACGCGCGTTTTAATGATGAGTGAATATAAATTAAGTGCCAGGTTCGGCTCTGTTACGCTCAATAGGGTTTAATTGGATCCAGTTGACGGTGCGAGCTCAGGTGTGAATTAAAAACTTTCTTGGGGCATTTTTTTAAATAAAAATTTTATGCACACTTTTTTTCCGTTAAGTTTTTCTTTCTTTTAGTATCACTATCATGCAGCCCGCTTCCACTCAACTCCAGTGAATGAACGAGAGAAGAGAAGCGAAAGCGAAAATAATTGAAAAAATTTTTTATATATATATATATATATATATATATATATATATATATATATATATATATATATATATATATATATATAAGCACAAAAATCTGTCAAAATAATTAAAATCAGAACTTTTAATGAAGTTAATTGAAGAGAAAGTTACCAATATTTTGGTTTATGTTAATGATGACAAGTAAGAGATTACGAGAAAATAATAGTATCAATAGTGAAAAAGTACGAATCCTCTCCTTTTATTTGTTTCGAGAATTTTAAGAGGGGTATAAGTTTCTCTCTGGGTATAAGTTTTACAATCCTTACAAGGTACACGCAGTTATATAAACGGTACTTATGAGGTATCGCAACGATATTGGCAACATTATTTGAAAAGAAGCACGTGGTAGGCAATTTAGCACGTACGACACATGGGAAATCGGGGTTGCCAACTTGGTGAGTTACCTTGAACGTTGACAGTTTTGTGATAGATAACATGTAAATATATCATATACGCATAAGTAATTTACATATAAATATTTTTTAATAATAGAATAATTGGCATTTAAATCGTATATTCTCATATATAAATGAAAAATAATGCATAGTTATTTAAATATTGCTCTTTACAGAAAATGGATGAAATACACAATTTTACCGATGAATAGGCACGTAAAAGAGAATAACTCAACATCCACATGCGAAAATGTCGTTAAACAAAACGTAGTACATTCGAAAAATTAGATTCTCTTACCCATAATAAATTTTCACTTCTATCATGTGTGCTCATAAGCACGCACACATTTTTTTTAAATAGAAAAACTGCTTAATGATGTATAATTTTTACATATAAATTTATTTATTAACAGCGTTACTTGATTGGATGCTTACGATGATTCTCACCAATCAAGAAGACGACAACTAAACTCGTTCGTTACTTCCCAAATTTCAACGCTACATCTTCCGAATTTGAATCCCCAACTTGGATCTTTCTTTTATTGGTTCAGATGTAAATGCAATGTGTTGTAATTAAAATACTGTAATGCAAATTTGAAACAAATACGAATCGAGAAATCAAGAGCAGCCTAATTAAAAACATTAAGGCTTAGCGAAGACGCAGAAATGCATGAGGTTTTAATCACCTTTCCCCTTTAGGAGCAATGAGAACCTGTTAATGTGAAGAAATCAATGGGATATTTTGGCTGTGGACCAACTAATTGTCGTAGGATCACGTACGGCCCATTTGGAAAGGACGGCCTCACCTTTTGATCGATATCGAAACATGCATTTCATTAAGGGGTGGTTAATTATACGCGATGTTACGCCTTTCCCACTCATCTGCCTGATTCGCAAAAAATATGACCGCATTCGACAAAGAAAGGTATGGAAATGGCAGAGACAAAAAAGCCTTGTCTTTTTTTCTATCATTTCGCTTATTAGAGAGGTATAATTTAGATTAGATATTTTCTTCAAAATGTTGGAGGTGGAATTACTGAAAGTGAGAATTAAAATGTAAAGGAGGTGGGTAAAGATCGGCCTTTTTCCGCCATTCGGCAAATTTAGATTATGTAATTTTTTTAATCCTGCCAATCAGTCAAATGAAAATGTCAGGTTTACTTTTTCAAAAAAAAAAAAAATCTTTTACTAAATAGAGAAAACAGGCAAAAAAAACCCTATGTTAAAAAATTTATAACAAAAGTCTTCTAATTTCCTTCTCACTTTCACTGGCGGAATCGTTACTGGACCATCCATTAGCAGCGTCTTGAAGTGCATCAGCATATCCAAGACTTGGTGTTTTTGTCCGAGTGTGATTATGGCGCCAGTATCCCAAGTACCAAAGTACAGATGCAACATGTGCACAGCTGCCAACAACTCTAGCACCAACTTTGCACTGACAATATCATTAAATGTTGGGATTATGACCTATGCTTGTTCTTATTCATATGTTATATACTTTTGAACTTGTGTGTCGGGATCTCAACTGGAGTCGAACAACTGAGGAATCTTGTCGATTTATGTTGTGTTGTTGTTTCTAATGCCACCTGTCTGACGTAGTCAGATCGAGGCTCACGAAATTCATCGTGGCAAGGGGCTAGAAGTACGCCAGAAGTTGGCCTCGAGCACCATACATCTGACATTATGAATTAGCTCGGCGAAATTCCCCGAAGGGACGATAGATGGCGACACCATCTATCTCCACCTCCACCACAGTTTTTGGATGGAACTGAAGGGGAGGGAAATATTATCGAGTCCCCTGCGCTCGTGACTCAGCCCACAAGATTTCGGACCCACTGATTTAACGAGCACGTACTCCGTGTGTACTCGGAGGGTATTTGGTGGCATCGGGCATCTAACCCAAGCCTTCCGGTCTGGAGTCCGATGCTCTAACCACCAGGCTACCCACGGCCCAATCGATTTACGTACAGCTCCGATTGATTAAGGCAGAGGTGGGCAGACTTTTCCAGGGTACGAGCCACTTCTAATTTTTTGAAGGCTTTGCAGTCCACCCAGTGTTAATGGCGCACACAAGGGGGGAAGTCCACGGGTCCGGTCCCTTCCTTATTTATTTAGTAATTTATTTTTTGCTGTTTTTTGTTCCCGACATTCGACAAAAAAAATGTTTGGCTACGTATTGGGGTATGATACCAGTATGGTAGACCCTCGACCCCCCTACGTTGAAAAGTTCGTGTGTGTGCCACGGCCCTACGTCGTAGGTGTGTTGAGTAAAAAAAAAAGAGGTTATTATTATAATTTAAGGTTCGGTCCTAGGAGAGCCCACACCCTTGGCGCGAATTATTTTAGTTGGCGATAATTGTGCCATCTTGGTAACCCTACTTTGATACACTAGATATGGTAAACCTAACTATTTCTGGAATCTTCGTATTTTGTCGGCGGGCATTTCGAATTTCATTTTGTTTTGGAAATGGTTGTGTGTGTGAAAGAATATATCTTAGAATTTTTTACTTTGTTGAATGCGAAAGGTTAGAAAAAATTGATTGAATAGTGTATGAAGGAAGGATTGATTGCTTAGAGTTATGAATGTCCTAAATGTAACGATCGGCATGATGTAACATGGTCGACAATAAAACTCTTTCTTCAAAATTGCACCAGCCACGCCGAAGGTATGTTCGACCATTACCTCGCAGAATAAAAATGGCGACGCTCACACGATCATTCACTTAGCGATGAGACCTTCAAGACTTTTTTAAAATCTATAGTTATGCTGTACTTTTTACTCGGAAAAGATCACCAGTAAGAAAGTAAGTGCTGTATTTATATATTTTTTTTTATCTTAAATGTTTTATTTCTGTATTGTTTACATATATTTTCATTACGCATCCACCTTGTCTCTCTGTATTCACTTGCCGCCATTGTCGGTTTCGCTTTGCGCCATCTCGTTCTGGCTTGGCACTTTTTTGTTTTGTCACCAAGGGTGTAGGCTCTCCTAGGATTTTACCTAATTTAATAATAAATATCTAATATCTAAAGTTAGTTTTCATTGTTGTAGTCAGTAAAAGACTTAGTCTGCGTACTGTCAGCCAATCTTGAATTTTCCGTATATAATTACAGCTAAAATCTCAAGCGATCACCCCAAATATCTTGGGGGTCCTTCGGTCGATCGCGACCGACGTAATGCCCACCCCGGGATTAAGGTGTTCGTGTGTGCATTATTTTTTAATAAAATATACAAAACGCATACAACACTACGTAAAATAATGGCCACAATACAAAAGAAATATTTGTATTACAGTATGACATGCACGAGGTGAAGACACACGTACGTGATGTATTAGTCTGAAAGATTAGGGGACAAGCTAGTTTGTTTCATATCACACCAACGTGTTCGATGCACCAAAACAAATGAATATGAGTTTAAAAGCCTTATTATTGTAGTATTTGAGAGACCCAAAAATATAGTGGTGCTTAAAATGCTTAACAGTTTTTTTTTTAATGAAAGTTAGAAAAGGCGAGATTAAAACCACAAAACTCAGCGAATTTGCCAAGTTTGATGACTTTTTTTATGTGACTTGCTATTTTTTCCTTACTATTTTGGAATAAAAGTAAAGATCAATGCCTAAGTTCACATAAATGTAATATATAGCTCCAATAGATACTTTGAATTTTCATGACTATGATGGGCGAAAAAGGCTGAGCTTTACCCACGTCCTTTGTAGAGCATTGAGGGCCGCGGTAGCCGAGTGGTATAGGTATCGGACCGTGGCCTGCTTTGTCACGGGTTCGAGCCCAGCACCACTAAAGACCCGCCGTGTAGGGCAGCGATGCACGTTAAATCTGTCGAGAGCTGAAACGTCCTCCCGTTGGCGTGGTGTGGTAGTTAGGAGAGAGGGGTGCCAGCTCAGGTGTCGTCCACGTCACTTGACCATGGTTCAAAATTACGTGGTCCGTCGCCAAAAGCCCTCGTGCAGCTGAACAGTGCGACGTTAATATTCAATCAATCAATGTAGAGCATTGAACGTTAAAGATTAAATTAAAGTTGATAAATTTGGGGTTGGGTCTACAATGAAGTCTTCATTAGTGTAACAATTATGTATTAATTTAAGTTAGGTTACACAAAGGGTACACTTATTGTTAAGCCGAAAGTGGTGGCGTGAGGCACACAGTCACCCCATGCTCATGAAATCTTTAAGTGTGAGAAAACTGTTTATTTGTTAACAATGATCTAGTCAGTATCCTTCTATATGACAGTCTTCAAGGGAAACAAAAACATACTTGTCATATATCTCCCTCTTTTTGGAAGTGGAAAACGCGCATTAGGTCGCATTAAAATTGTTTCAAATTAAAAAGTACTACCAAACGATAAAAATCGGAGAGCTCTTAAGATCTTGGAGATTATATAAATAAAAAAAATCCCATTTTCATAAATAAATAAACAGTAGACAATAAAAATAAGAATTTGAAAGTTAGAAGTATCAATTTTTAAACTAAGATCAATAAGCTTGAGGGAGTGAAAAATTAATTTTTTATAATTATTACTAATAAATAATAAGGCATAGAATGGGCTAAATTCATATGACGTCATAGTCACTTGTTAACGACAGTCACGTTCTAGCCAATCAGTTCAGAAATTTATGTGACGTCACACTCACACGATTAATACAATCCCGTGTTCCTAGCTAATCAGTCCATGCGCTTCATTGCTCCCAACCTTTGCTTTCTGCGGAAATGTTCTTTAAAAAGCACATATTTGTCAACAATACCGTGCTTAAATAAAAAAATGCTTTTGATTTAAAAGTGCACCTATAGTGTATATATGCATTTAATTTTGAAAAAATCAATTAAAGAATCTTAGTATTGGAACATTTTAAACCAATAATCAAATATGAAATTTTATCTAAATTTTGCAAGTAGAAAAAATAAGTGCTAGTCTAATCTCAGTTTGTTTTGAGTTCAATGAAGAACACGTCCCAAATTTAACCAATTTCTCTTTTTGTTAAATTTGTGCTGTGAATGATAGCAGTATTAGTTTAAGTTGTTTATATGATAAAGAATGCAGCATTTCCTCTTTAATATTCTATTTAAAATGGTTGATATCTGTTTTTATATATGTGTTGACATTTAATTTCATTTGAAATGTTATGTCAATATAAAATTACATACAGTCGAACCTCCATTTTATGAACCTTCATTTTGTGAACTTTTTCCATGAACGAAGAACATTTTATTCTATTTTCTTCGCAAAATAACCTCCAAGTAGCGAATTGTATTTTCTATTTAATGAATTTTTTCTCTTGCGATTCGAATTTTTTCTCATTGTCTTAGAAATAGCTTAATATTTTAAATTTTCTCCTTTTAACACATTATCTGGGTAATAATGACCTTGAATTGGTTTTTACTAGGTGCCTAACTCACCTAGAGAGCAATAAAACTTCAGTAATTCTTCAAATAAATTAAAGAAAACCCAAATAAAATTAACAGATTTTATCAATATTTAAATAAGGAACGCATGTGGTGATGCAAGCTTAAAACTACTTGTAGTATTGAAATTAGAAAATGTCCTTAAAACTAATTAAATCTAATATATAATTTTTAAAGTTAAAAATACAGTGTATTTCCTATACAACGTTTTTTCCCTTGTTTTCCTTCCAAATTTCTTCTTGATGGGTAAGATTTATATAATAAACAGATATGAATTTACAAAAAAAGTACTGTGACGGGCTTTACCACGTTTTTCCTATTAATTCTCTAAATGAATCTTTGGGGACAGCATTGAGTTAATTTACAGCCAATCCTCTCAAAAAGAAACCGCGATATTCAGATTAGTTAGTAGACATATAGTGAAGGTTTTGTAATCACGAGGAAGAAGGAGAAAGGAAGCTGAGATGTTGAACGCCGTGAGCTGATGGTAAGAAATTAAACTTAGAAGCGTAATTATAGAACGGGCTTTAGCGAACTAAAGATATTGTTTATATTTGTATTTGGGTGTTAAATGCATTTATATTACTCTATGTTATATTTATTTCATGTTAAAATTGTACTATTCACAAGCAATGCCGCCCCTTTCGTTATAATGGCGATTCAATGAAAACTAGGCGAAATCTTGGCGGTAGAGCCAAGTTGGCATCATTTATGGAGACCAAGTTGGCATCATTCATGGCAACCAAGTTGGCGACTTTGGCGACCACTTTGGGGTCATTGGCGACCATGTTGGCGAGTTGGGGGAACCCTCTGGAAACTTCTAGAAAGTAGTAGATCTCTCCACTAGTGTCACGTTCAATGACTCGAGCGGTTATATTTCTGGAAGCTTCTGTCGCGCCTATAAAAACGACGTTTGCCGGTACGGCGATGAGTCTTGATTAATCCAGCGAGTAGTGAGGATCGTTTTGACTAGCGATTAGCTCGGCTGTGCTTGTGAATAATCTTTACGTACGTGTATTTTTAAACACTGGTGATTGTGTTTGATTGCTGTCGAAGGTGTGAAGACCTTCGGATATTTACACTGTGAATATTGCCGTTGAATCCTGTATTTAAAGGATTGAATTTTTGATAATAAATTCACATTGCTCTTAAAGAACTGATTATTTCATTTGTGATTGTTTTGCATAAAATCCTCGAATCCATATCTACGTAACAATATTAAGGAAGCTAAAGATTCATAGGATAGCTTTGCTTAAAGGTAAGCGGTTAGGATTCAAAGTGCCTATTTACTTGGAATTTAGGAATACGTTATATCCCTCCTGATATTGCCTTCCTATAGTAAGACCTATGTTGATCAATATATTTGAATAATAATAAATTGGATTTATTATGGCGAACATGAGGGATCAATCATTTCCTCCCACAAATCTAGGTCGCGTGGATGAAGAGATTTTACCCCCAGGTAGGGGGTAACACAGTATGAATGATTACTTTTTTTAAACAAATGTACAGCGTTTAAAAATTTAAAATTTGTTTCATGTGATTTCTAAAGTATATTAAACAGTGTAGGTTTAAGCTCATTTCGGGCCCTGGGCGCAGAAGATATACGGACCCCCTTGGCACTGGTGGATTGAAATTTATAACCAGAAAATCTCTGGTTAATCCCAGCGTGTCCGGGCCCCTGGGCGCCCAATCGATAAACCGGCGCTGATATTAAAAGATTAATCTCGAATGAATTTTCCACACCTAATGAACTGGGATTTAGCAACTTCTTTAAACAGAGATTCGACTTTAATACATTTTTAAAAATGATGCAATAGGGAAAAATGTATTAGAGCAGCGACACTCAACCTTCCACCCGCGGGCCGCATACGGCCCACCGAACCTTTTTAAGTGGCTCGGTCATGGCCCATTGCTCTGAGAAATTTATTTATTTAAGAACATTGTATTAGAAATTTGGCGGGAAAGTCTTTGTCAAGAAATCAAATATAATCAATTTTGCTGTCGGTGTCGTACGGGTACGAATTGATATTCTTTTTTCATTTGGAACGGTTACGGTTAGTGATAGCAGACAATTGCGGAGTAGCGACAATTTTATGGGAGGAACTAATTTTTAACTTTCTTTCATATCTTGCAAGCGAAAAATACTCAAAGAAAATATCTCGTTTCAAGACGATTTTGACTATTTTGTAGGGAAGAACAAATATGGATCGGTAATTGTTTGATTTGTCACAAAAGTGCTGCATTTTGTAAAAGTGCTGTATTTAATAAACAGGAATCATTCAATGACACTTTTCCTCCAAGATCTCTTTCAAGAGGTGATAAATAAGATTTCTCTTGAATAACCTTTGCCCCAGCGACAAAGTGTTTTGTCAGTGGTAGTATCACAGTGGTGACAAAGACATCCTATGAATTTTGTAACATTATTGGTAATTATATGAAACTGTTTACTGATGAAGAAATTGTGAAGGTGTGTTTCTTAAGGCTTCTAATTTAGTGTTAGTGACAAAAGTAAAATATATATATATATAAAAGCAAAACAGAAGTTATAATATTTTAATCAACTTTCCACATTTTAAATTTACAATGTTCTCTTGATGTTAAAGCATTCCCCCTCCTCCTTTCATCCTCGTGTATGCGGCCCGCGTGAAATAGCTGACACATGTATGCGGCCCGCGTGAAATAGCTGACACATGTATGCGGCCCGCGTGAAATAGCTGACACACATGTATGCGGCCCGCGTGAAATAGCTGACACATGTATGCGGCCCGCGTGAAATAGCTGACACATGTATGCGGCCCGCGTGAAATAGCTGACACATGTATGCGGCCCGCGTGAAATAGCTGACACATGTATGCGGCCCGCGTGAAATAGCTGACACATGTATGCGGCCCGCGTGAAATAGCTGACACATGTATGCGGCCCCGCACAAAAAGGCTGAATACATGAGTACCCCTGTATTAAAGAGCATAAAGAATTAATTATTTTTATATTATTATGTAATAGGCTTAGAAAAACCTATATAATTACATACACGCTGTATCAATTTGCTTAAAAGCTAATTTCCAAATATTTGTAGTAAATATAAGAGAAGTCCGCAAGATGAACTATCCTTCTGAAATTGACAAGCCAATTTAATTTATTGTAACACGCGCGTTAAAGAACAAAAAATATATTTTGAAAACTTTATTACTAAATGAAACGAATAAAGTAATGATTCTTTGTTTGTCATATGATAATTTTGTCCCCTCCCCAACCTTTTAGACTAAAATATAAAGGCAAATAAGCAAATTTAATTATCTTAAGTATATTCCTTAGGACGGATTCCCTTTTTTTTTCGCAAAAATCTTTAGAGGAGTTTCCATATAAATTCCCACAGCCATATTTTCCATATACAAGCTTCTGTGAAAGTTAATATATATGCCAGAATGACACTAGCTCCTTTAATTTCTACACAATAGATTCAAAATCTATGGTGGTGTATAAAAAACCTCTATGCGAGGCGTAGTTTGCCATTACTCATTTAAGCGATAAACAATGTAGAAATTAAATCAAGACCAAGAATTACTTAATATTCGAATAATGTACAAGCTTGCAAATTAACAACTGCATTATCAATAATCATAATACTTAAACGATAGCACAATGACTTCTTGAAGGTAATTTTCAAGTTCGAGATAAATATAAAAATTGTGATTTTTTTTCCATATTTTATATAGGTTTTCATTAATTAATAGCGTATTTAATCGGTTAAATAATTGAAAAATGTCACAGAAGCTTATAATTATCAATACTAAGCATAAACAAATGTAAACATTGAATAATCAGTTGCCAGCAAGATGGTGTTACTCCTTTTGGTAAATACAGAATTTCAAATTTATTTAAAGGACCATTTTCAACGGCGCTTTATTAGGATTCAATATAATAAACCAATGCTTATATTTACCCTTTTCATTACTTTATACTTAAAATATAATTTTATAGATATCTTCGATGATTGAAAATTTGTATTTTTTAGACAGGAAGGTGAGAACATTAAAAAGTGAGTGAGGACATTAAAAAGGGGTTTTTCTTAACAATATATACAATTTAAAAAAACGACTGCAAAGTGATACAGGACGAAAGCTACGATTTTTGAAATTTGATTTGTGATAAAAGAAAAGCAGTGGACGGCCAAGTATTTCGGAAGAAGCAGCGGAGAAGGTGAGGCAGAATATTGTTCGAAGTCCATGAAAGTCGTTGAGAGTTTCCACCTGTTACCTTGGAATGCCCCAGAAAACGGTATGGAAAATTTTACGAAAAAAATTAAATTTCAAGCCGCATCATTTGCAGCATTGCGTAGCATTGATGCTACAGAATGTTTGGAACGAACTGCATTACAGATTGGGCGTATATGCCGCGTAACAAAAAGTTCAAACATCGAAAAACTGCAAGAGAAAAAAAACTTGGTATATTTCTATTTACATACATATATTACTTATTGTAATAGGTGCAGTAGTTTCGCGATAATATGATGTTTTAAAATCGGGTCCATCATTTGTACTTGTACAATATATAAATCTTGACATATATTACATCTAATTGGAATTCAAGAGCCAATAGCCTAGTGCGGTGCTTCTTAAACTTCCAAAACTTTCGACACAATTTTCAATACTGTTTTTCATAGCCCCTCTCCCCTCCATATTATAACAATATATTAAATTCAATAATACTATACTATGACGCTAAATCTACCATACGACTTGAATCTCTTAAGTGCCACGGCGTATGTAAACATCTCGCTCAGCTTGTGAAATAATTTCTTCGGACGTATATATACGTCTTATACGGACGTGTATATACACGGAAAGACGTATATATACGTCTTTCCGAAGTACAATCTTTTCTGTGAACTGCGATCTATAAAATTATTCCGAAGGCATTGCAATGCAATAAAAGGACCTTGACAGTGTTCGCGAAAGGATTTATTTTTATGTCAGAAGATCCCCCCCCGAATGTACTACATATGTTCGCCTAAGTATTAAACGGCGGCATCGGGGAGCGTAATTTTGAATCTATATTTAAGGGATTAATTAAAAACTATACAAAAAAATGAACAAGATAAGTGTTCATTTTTGCATATAATTTTATATATGACAAACCCCTGGGGGCACTGATAATTATTAAATTTGTTCTTAACTAAGTATTGTTATAAATTATGTGATGGGCTCACGCGTCTTTTCATTAACATGTCCTTTTGGTTCTTGGGGGCCAGAATTAATGGCAACTCTTTTCCAACCAAACCCAAGAAGTGAAATGATAATCCGTGATTCAAGCGTGAAAAGGTTTTGGAAACGTTAAGTGACAGCCAACAGAAGTTATTCGTGACAGAGAGCCCTTAGGTCAAGGTGCATACCATTGCACTCCAGTAAACCGCAACTTCAACTAGGAATAGATTGATCGCTATTCATTCGACATTAAGGTAGGAGTGAGTATTTAATATTCGGATCTATATATGATAGTATTGGAATTGAGCTTAGGCGAGTTAGTTATTGATAGTGGTCCGGGTTACGTTATTTCGGTATTATATATATATTGTGTGTTTAGTCACCGTAGATTCTCTCACATATATTATTATTATCTAATCTGTTAGAAGTTTAAGTTTAAGATCTTAATAAAGTCATATTAAGATCATGGCAGCTTCTAGTTCTTCATTTATTCCTACACCTCTAACTAGTGGCGTAACGGAGAACACTTGGGGCCCCCTGCAAAGTCAGGTTTTGGGCCCCCAAGTTGGATTTTAGAAAGGGTAGGTACTTGGCAATAGTCAGGCTGTGGGCCCTCTAGAGCCCTGCCCCCCTCGCAATGCGGGGGTTGCGGGGGTGTATGTTACGCCACTGCCTCTAACTGACGCTGATAATTAAGAAGGGCACCCGAGAGGGGGGCGTCCTTACAATTAGTTTACATTGCACGCAGTACTGATATATGTTTTATATTAGTGTAAATGTGTATTTTATTTTTTGTCAGAATGTATTTTGTTTGTTTACTTTCAGTAAATTAATAATTTTTTAAAGTTATTTTATGTTTTTGACTTTTCTATATGCTCACGCCTCCTAGGGGGCGCTCAACACAGTTTGAGAAACGCTGGCCTATTGTGTAGCTCAAGTGCAACGTAAATTAAACAAAGGGACACAACCAGATTAAATGAGAGACCTTAAGATATATTTAATAAAGTATTCGCATTCGTACAGATAGTGTAACTGATTTACGTCTGTTATGCTGCATGACCACTGCGGAGTTCGATTTCAAGAAACAGATGCTCACACACACACGTCTCATCGATATTCAATCCTTCGAGGTAGAATCTGTTTTCCCAAACATTTCAGTTTAATTATAGAATCCTCTCCACAGGAAGTTGATGTTGAATAATTATGAATATAAATTAAGAGTCTCCTTTAAATAAATGTGTTTTTCCTTCCGATAACTACTTATTGGGTTATGTATCTGTTATTTTATTAGATTTAAACAGGGTTTCTCAACCATTTTCGTTATCTGGACCCAGTGGCGTGACTGAGAACATCCCCCCCTGCAAAGTCAGGTTTTGGGGCCCCAAGTTGGATTTTACAAAAGGTAGGTATATGGCGGCAGTCAGGCCTTAGGCCGCCTAGAACCCCGGCCCCTCACCGCGATGTGAGGGTCGCAGGGGTGTGCGTTACGCCACTGTCTGGACCCTTAGCAAGTAACATGAAGTCCATGGACCTCTTTTGCGATAAATTCCCTTCTTGTGCGTCTTTTCTGTTATGTATAATATGAAAAGTGTGTTCAAAAGATATCCGTGTGTAGAAGGAATGATGCTCATTAAATATATCTAGGCTCGAAGTCCGCACGTTGGTGTAACACATAAGTTTTGAGATTGGTGTTCCAGCTTATATGTCATTCTCGTCATTTAATCATGGTTCAGAATTACGAGGTTCGTCACCAATAACTTTAATATTGCTTCATGTGCGATGTTAATAAACAATCAATCTGTAAGGATCTATTGCTTGTACCAGGCAACAGGTCGAACCATACACACGAGATCTGACAGCGGGCCCACTATATACAGAGGATGACCTGGCAACGACAGGGGAAACCAGACCGGACGAGACCGAAAGGAGAGCGGTAGCGAGAAAACCGGAGGCGAGGAAAAGGTGGTCGGAGGAAGAAAGACGGCTGGACGATAGATTGCAATCTTGTGTATCATCTTAATATTTTCTTATTTTTATGAGGTGTCCCATAGAAGGAGTGAAATAAAACTGAGGGACAAAATCCTGACTGCAATTATTTTGTTCACAATTCGAACACGACCCGATCCGAAAAGAACCCACACGTTTACTTAATCAAAATATATATAACAAGTTTTCCTGCGTTGGAGAGTCATGCGCATATGTAGGTGATCACAACGCACATGCATGATTTTTTCTTATCTGTGGAAGCTGTCAATTGCCAAAAAGACCACCTAAGAGTGAGGAAATGCGCCTGATGATAGAGTTACGTTTTTGTGAAAAATTATAGAAACACTCGAGTAACGCTACGTTGCTATGCTTTAAGTAAAGCTTTGCGATTTCGAATGACTAAGAAAAGAAAAAAATATCAGGAAAAGGACTTTTAATCTAGAGAAGGGGCGATGAAGAATGAGATGGATCCTCTTATAGAGAAGTTCCAACGCTGTTTTTTTTTCTCTGGCAAAATTAGTGAGAGACGTTTGTGGTGGAGGACATCGAAGGGGAAATATAAAAATGTTCGGATAAAATATTCTTATATTTGAATACAAATAATTTCACGAATAACGGTTAGAACTGCAAACACGTGGTACTTGAGGTAAAATGATAGTTCATCTTTTAATATATTTTATAAACCATATAAAACAAATTTTAAAATCATAAACACTACATAAAGAGTGTTTTTTTGCAGGTATAGAAGTTTAAGTTGGCATTACTTTCCAAGATGGCGACCGATTTAACAGCTGTCAAATAATTTATTCTCAGTTTGGTTTGGCAATTCAACAAAACGATCATCAAGCAAGGCGTAGATTCGTCGAATGGGCCCAAAACGAGATGGCCGTTGTTCCCGATTTTCATAAGCGAATTTTGTTTAGCGATGAAGCGCACTTCTGGTTGAATGGCTACGTCAACAAACAAAACTGCCGCATTTGGAGCGAAGCTAATCCACAAGTGTATGTCGAAACACCATTACATCCAGAAAAACTGACTGTTTGGTGCGCTTTATGGGCTGGTGGAATCCTTCTTCAAAAACGATGAAGGCCACAACGTTACAGTCAATGGTGATCGGTATAGAGCCATGATTACTACCTTTTTCATTCCTGAATTGAACAATCATGATGTCCAGGAGCTGTGGTTCCAACAAGACGGCGCAAAATGTCACACAGCTCGTGCCACAATCGATTTATTGAAAGACACATTTGGTGACCGCCTAATTTCACGTTTTGGACCTGTGAATTGGTTTCCAAGATCTTGTTATTTAGCACCGCTAGACTATTTTCTGTTGCGCTATAAAAACAAACAAACGCTTGACCATTTGGAAGACAACATTCGCCGTGTTATTACCGAATATACGGCCACAAATGTTGGAAAAAGTCATCGAAAATTGGACGTCCAGATTGGACTACATCCGAGCCAGTCGTGGCAGTTATATGCCAGAAATCATATTTAAAATGTAATGCCACAAGATTATCTTTCGAATAAAAAAAATTCATGTCAATCGAATAATACATCGTTGTTTTATTGCAATTTAAAGTTCTATACCTCTAAAAAACACCCTTTACTAAAAAAAGTAATTATTCACACCTTTTTTTAAATTAATATGTTGATTTTATATATCTAACCCATCAAAAAAGAAAGAAAGAAAAACTGCAAGTGAAACAAGAAAAAAGGATGTCGAAGAATTCACTGTATTTTCAATATTAAGAAAATAATTTTATACTAAAATTAATAAATTTTAAGGACATTTTATAATTTAAAGTGTACAAGTAATATTAAACATGCATTATTTTATAATTAAAACAAGGGGACACGGGGCAACTACACTGAGGGTGAAAGAGGACATCGAAGATGTTTCTAGTGAACTAGACAATGGGGGTTAAAGGTTGCACTTCTTGGATGAAACGTCCAGAACTCTATTGCTCTCGGCGAGTTAGGATTTAATAAAACCAGTTCAAGATTTATGACCACCATAAAATGTGTTAAAGAAAGAATAACCTGAAATTTGTTCAGAAATACTTTAAGAAAAGAGAGAACAAAAATTTGATCACAAAAGAAAACGTTCGTTATATAGAAAAATTCACTTCGATATAGATGTTATTTTACGAAGAAAATCGTGAAATGTTCAAGGTTCCAAGAAAAAGTTCGCTATATAGAAAAATTCGCAATATAGAGGTTCGACTCATATTGAAAAGGAATTTTTATATTTTATGTAGTTAATTTCTTACTTAAATAAACACGTATAAAGATAAAAAATAAATTATACTCATATTATGTAATTCATTTTGAAGGAATAGTTAGATCTAATGTTGTTAGTTTTTATCTTCATAAATATCCTGATGGCCATTTCAAAAAGGAATAGCAAAGTAGTAATTTAAGTAAATTGAGTATAAAGTAATTTGAGAAATTGAGAATTTGGTCATTTACTATTTGTATAGAGCGGGTTCCGTTTATTTAATTTTTTGTCGATATTTACCCATTTTTTCCCATTTCATTAGTAATAATTTTTCTCTTCTTAATTTTATCATATTTTTCTTAAAATGTACTAAATAAATCTAAAAAAAACCCACAAAAAAATCTCCTGTTTCCATTTTTTTTTTATAAAAAAATTGTCGCAAGTAGTCGGATACTGACTTTGCAGGGGGGAGGTACTAATATTCGCCACTGCTCCGCTTCCATAATGTAGCATCTGAGCTAAGATAATTGCCTACCCCAAGTATATCTGTACTTTACATTCGCCGCATAACGGTTCTACTTTAATGTTACAGGATGATCGTAGTTTGAAATTTAAAAAAAACAAATTCAGAAACAATTTTAAAAAAAATCAACGCAAATGTAATAAAAACAAAAGAAAATTTGGACAGTTACAACAGTTACAGTTACAACTCTAAAGAACAAGTAATGCGTGAATCTCCCTAATTAGTTTCTGGGAGCTGTTTCATCAGACTTTTGATGGATGACATTTTTATCATTTTATATCGGAATGGCTGAAAGCATTTTCATTGGCGGCTAAACTTGGCTCGATTCCAGCGCGAGGCGAGTTCGATGTTTTTATGGCAACCCTTGTTTACTGCAGTGACTCGTCAAGTCGAACGGAAGCGGAGATAACGGATTTTCTGGAGAGTTTACAGGAAGCAACGATGGAAATAATTACGAGTTTCGAATTTAGAATTGAATGGGCGCTAATTCTTGATGTAATCACAATGAAAACACGATAAGTTTATATTTTTTCGTGCATTTTAATTCATTCGCCGCGGTTTCACATTCTGGGTTATTTACGTTTTGATAGGGTTATTTTGAATTATCAACGAGGGAAGGGGAGAAGTGCTTAAATCAGTTATGTGGCTTTTTACATTTGAAATATACATATGAAATATATTGATAGTTAGTCAGTTTAGCAAGAATTTTTTTCATGATAAACTGGGGGACCTCGGACCACCCCCTCCCTTTTGTATAAACTTTACAACTTTCTGTTCATACTCATTGCTCAAAATTATAAAACTGTAATTTACATGCAGTTCAATTTTTTTCAATATATTGAAAGTAGGAAAAAAATTAATTTCAAGTTTTCATCTTCGCATTTTAATTAGTAATTCAATTGAGTGCCTCTTCAAAAAATGTTCTAAGGTATCCGATCACGTTCGGAGAACTTTTTGTCACAATAACATATTTAAACATTATAAAGGTTTTTTTATAGGACTCATTACCAATAATTACTAATATTTAATCAACAATATTTAAAATAAATTGCCTAAATTTCACAAAAATCTCAATTACAAGTGAAATTTTAGCAATATTTTTGTAAAACTTCAAAGCAATCACAGAAAAAGTATAATAAACCTAGATTAGTAAAAGTATTACCAAAACAATCTAGATGTATTTATCTAGAGAATGTATCAAAAATTTTAATGTTTTATTACAATTTGAAAATTTTAGAGCTGATTGAGTTAACATTATAAGAAAAATCACATTGTTTATGAGACCATTATTTAAATAACAAGCCCTGACTCAAAAAACATTCATACAATAAGAAATATTTTAGTACTTTCTCTAGAAAATAGCATAAATATCAGGTTCAAAAAGTTTTATAGAAATACATTTGTAATATTTTGAGTAATCAGCCTCGCCATGACAGATTTCGAACAATTTAAAATGCCCCCTTCTAGTAGATCAAAGGCCCACTTCCGGTTTTTCTAACTTTATAAAATTGGTTGTAACTTGGCCTCTCTAGGTAGCGTAGAAACACAACAAAGTATGTTTTGTAAAGTCAAAAGATAGCTCTATTCAATAAAATAGAAAACAAAAATATCTGTCTTGATCGAATTTGGTCATTTTCAATGTGTTCGTATACCTTATCACCTTTTCATCTAAATTGCAATGAATTTTTATGCTGTCCTTGCTTCTACACCTTGACGGAGTCGCATGCCATTGCCCATGAGTAAATATTGTTTCCTTCGATGTTACACATGAACCGACTTTTTCAAAACTCAGCAACTGTGATTTATTAAAATTCAGGGCAAATGCCAATCTTACAGGGAAAGACATGATTATATTTATAGAGTTGTACATGGTCTATCAATCCTTGCACATATTCTGTTCTCAATTGTGCGCGTATTCGATCGCAAATAATAAAAACGAGCTACTTCATTTTTCAGATATGCATTTATGATGCGATTTTGTGTTAATCTTTGAGCTTGAAGTAGTAGATTGATCTGAAAATTGCGCCTTATTGACAATTTGTAACCATAATATTGCCTTTTTCATATTGTACTCTTGAGTGAGATAAATCAATTTATTACATCATCACGAAAATTTTTTTTTCACACACAAAGAGAGAAATCAAAATTATGATGTATTAGAAGATTTTCAAACGTACTGTCGAGAAAAAGGAAATACGTGAACCAAAAGAAAAATGAATAGCAATAAAAAATTTAAAAATATTCCAAATACCTTTTCAAAAAAGTATCAATAGTTATCTATTTAAATACAATCAATGGAGAACATCAAGGTTATTCTTTCATACAGAAAAAGATTGAACTAGTTTTGCAGTTAATGTCTTTTTGTTCAATGAAATTTCATTGTTCCTAATTACGACAATGTATCAAAAAATGACGTAATAATTTTTTTATTGAGACTTAAGAGACATAATTTATTATCTACATATTTTAGAAGATAATAATAATAATAAAGAATGTTATTCTATTCGGATTCATCGGGACTGAATACAATCTTATTCTCAAGTAATGAACTACGACATTGCTGTGTACCCGAAACACGTTCTGAGTACTTATTAAAAATAGCATATCCAAACACTATACAATATTTCTTAGGGATCCATACCACAATTAATACTTTATATTAATTAATATTAATACTTTGTTTCATCACAGAGAGAAACTGAAAAGGGCGGCTCCTCTACAACAGGACTTTTAATGAAAAGACCGAAGAGTCGAATATCAACATTTCAAATTCTTACAAAACAAAATCATAGCAATTTTTTTGATAATGTCCAAATAATATAAAAAAACCCCTAAGTTTCTTCATTTGAAAACATTCGATTTTTTTTTATTAAAAAAAATTAAAAGCACAGAAAAAGAGATTATTAAAGGCTGTTTTCGCCGTATAAACAAGAGCGCGAACTTAACGTGGAACACATTTTTGGACAGAAAAAATGCCTCAATTTTTATAAAAATGTGTGACATAATTCATGCATTTGTTTATAATATAGTGTTTTTTAACATTTTAAAATATTTCATAAATAATTAGTTTTTTTAACGTGTAAAGGGAGAGCTCCTTTAGCATTACAGTATAGGAGAAAAAATGAAACACATTTTACAAAAGAAAAAATATATCAACTAGGATAAAAATGAGTATTATGATAAAGTAAATGATTCTCAACAGGATAGTGAAGCCGGAATTTGTGGAATTAGTTCCGAATTTGGGTCCTATTCCTTAACATTAGCCGAAAACAGCCTTAAGAAATATTCCAATTAATTAAATGTAAAACAGTATATTTTTTTATCAAGTAAGAACTGTTATTTAATGGTATTATATGTATAAGATGTACAAAATACTATATATAGCTAAATTAATAGGTTGTTTTTCCTCATACATTTTAAGTAAAATAAATACTGTTTGGAACATTACGGGTGAATATTAAATTTTTCCTCGTATCCCTAGATCAATAATTCTCAACCACTGTACCGGGTGCACTTCTGTCTGCCACCAAATTTTTAAAATTATTAATTACAGTAGAACGTTTATTATCCGGAACAGTTTTTTTTGTCAACTACATGTACTATAGTATATGAATACGTTTTCGAGCAGTGCAATGCTCAACAGTTGTAAGGCCAAAAGTGACGGGAAAACCCAAGGTCAGGGTTATTTGGGGAATTTCAGTTGTGTGATTTGGTAAATATCTGCGCGAAATATTAGGTCAGTTTGTTTCCAAGTGATAGGTGTATACGTGCTCTTTTGTTGAGTTGTGAACAAGATATGTGTTTTAAATGTACAACAACAACGAAAGTAGCAAGGGTCCATCAAATGCTGACGCGTTTTCTGCGTTAAAGACAACTATGGAGTGGTACGAGCAACAATCAGAGTGCTGTCCTACTCAACTACTGCTGCTCAAGAGAATCGGAGACCTTGCAGCGGAAAAACGAAGGGGTACAATGATATAGCAAAAAATAAGTGATCCTTTTCCACAATAAAGGTAAAATTGTGACAATTTGCACCTATTTTGCTTTTTCTTCAAGCACATTTCCCGCATGTGATGGATGATTTTCAATATTCGTATAGTGTCCGGTTTCATATACTGCATGGATCGCATTCGGTTTTCGGTTATCCGAACGGTGTTCAGTCCCAATTGATTCGGATAAACGACGTTCTGCTGTATCTTTATACTATTTTGCATAAATAAAATTCGGAAACGAACGATTCGGCTATTTTATAGAAATAAATTTATTCGTGGTATTTTTAACTTATCCTTTCGTAGATTGATGGATATAAAAAAAATTATTGGGTTTGTAATCTATTTTGCGATACGGATGCACCTGTATATGAATTAACATTGAAAGAAGAGGAAAAGCTAATTTCGCTCTGTAATAATCGAGATTTAATTTCAAAACAACGCATGAGCAAACCGCTGAAGAGGTCTCAGGGGTATTAACTTTCTCTAAAGGGCTGAAAATATAAACAATATTCAAATATATATGGCTCTTTGAAACTAAAATTAAATAATTCGAATCTTTTACACATTATTTATAAAGGAATGGGGCTTCAGAAAGGTATAAAATGTTTAAAATATAATCATAATTTAAAAAATTATAAGCATATGAAAATAAGAAACATTTCTATAAAAAGTATTAATTAAATTTTACGTTGCGCATGATATTTTCTAAAATAGTAGCTTTAATTACTAGCTATAAGTTGATTTATAAAGCTAAATACAGATCCTTATAACACTGTAATAATTTTATATTAGTAGAATAATAAATTATCTTTTTTAGAAAATAAAAAAAAATTACATTTTTATTTTTTAAAAAAATAATTTCAATATTTCTCAAGTATTTTGAAATACAAAAGATATATTATTCTTAAATGATGTAGAGCTTAAAGAGTATGGTACATTTTATAATTCTATAAAGTTTTATACATCAGAGGCTACTATTTTAGAAAATAGTGTGCGCAACGCAAAAATTATTTAATATTTATTACATATTTTCATATGCTTATAATTTTTCGAATTATAAGTATATTTCAAAAACTTTGTACTTTTTTGAAGCCATAATCCTTTGTACATAATGTGTAATAGATTCGAATTATTTAACTTAAATTTTTAAAAAATACCTGTTTGAAAATTGTTTATATTTTCAGCCCTCGAGACTAAGTTAACACCCCTGAGATGCCTTAATCAGTAGAGGATGTCGATTCAATAGCTACGAATAATAATTTGCATTCATAGTGCAAATGGCACGAATATTATAGGGGAATATTGCAGTTTAATTAATTAATTAATCTCTATACATAAGCAATTCATATAATAGTTCAATTTGTTCTTAAGTAATATTTCATCAATCATTCAATGTGTCATTCAATGAAAGAGATTAGGAATGGATCTAAATGGATGCATGATTTTATTTCTCTCAAATTCCATTGTTTCGTATAGTTGATACTTTTTAAACCTCGTATTGATGTATTAGTGCCTATCAAATTGTAGTATGAATCTTTATCAAGATTATCTTATAATAAAGTAATATTTTGTGGTATAAAATATTATCTTGTGAAAACCCTTTACGAAAAGATCCATGCAAACATTTAAAATTCATGGAAAAAAGGAAGAAAAAAGGGCCTTGACACTTTTGATCGTAGTTCAAGCTTATGAAGTACCATTATTAATAAATTTTATATTATTCCAGTTTGATATCATTTTCAGGTAAAATTTAAAATTAAGTCCATAGTCGTGATATATAAACTGTTTAAATGACCCAAACTGGAATAAACTCTCTCTCTCTGATCAGTAATATTGTGAAAGAGTTATATCATATTGACGTGTGACTCAAGATATACGCGTGTAAAAAACAGAAAACAAGTTTAAATCTTAAAGTCAACTAAATATCGCAGCAAATAAGTCATACTATATTTCAAATTAGATGACAAGAAACAGTATTTTTCTTAAGACCGGTATAAAAGAAGCTATTTATCACAAAAATAAAAGTTACAATATTAAAACTAAAATGAACATTTTTATAATAATCTTCTAAATAATTGAAAGTTTTCTTCTATAAAACTGATGAAAATGAAAATACATAACGTATTTTCATTAAACAAATACAAGTAATAAGTTTGGATAGCAATGTTTAATCTACACACATTCAATATATAT